>APFE030138420.1:0-12687 GCA_000404065.3 Pinus taeda | reverse complement strand
CAGAAACAACAGATCTAGGAGATGGCAGTCGGATGCAGTTGTACCGGCTTCAGATTTGGATCACCAATGGATGCGGCCCTCAAATAGCTCTGATACCATGTAGGAATTTATAGGGTAAGTTCCTCAGATAGAATACCAAAGGAGACCGCTCACAAATAGATCACAGATCAATACACTAGTATTTTGACGTGGTTAAAACCCTCAAAGAGGGAAATAGTCCACGGCCTGAGCCAACGCGGCCACTTCAGGAAATTTATTAGTAAAAGAATGAAAATTTACATAAGCTTCTCTCGTCAATGGTTAACATACAAATGACCCTCCATGTGCTTTAAATAGAATTCATGGACTAGTCGGGTGTTAAGCCATGGATCAAGTGTCGGTAATACTGAGGAGAGAATGAACCGTCGGATCACTACATATCGTGACCATCGGATTGTAAGTTACAAATATACATAGTAAAGAAACGCACTTTACCTAACTCTATACTAGACCAAGTTATACTTAACTA
The DNA here is from genome assembly GCA_000404065.3 of Pinus taeda. Taxonomy (NCBI): domain Eukaryota; kingdom Viridiplantae; phylum Streptophyta; class Pinopsida; order Pinales; family Pinaceae; genus Pinus; species Pinus taeda. The sequence continues at coordinate 12,179 of APFE030138420.1, read as the reverse complement.
TTCCTATGTGTCGGAATATCCTAACATAAACAATGTTTGAATTTACTTTATTACATCATTTTAATCATGTTTAAATGCATGATTAACTAAATTAATGAGCTAATGAAACTTAAATTTACATTTTGAGGGTGCATTTACTCTTGCAGACCCATTTATTATTTATAATTACTAAAACCTATTATATTAGCAAATTTAAACTATCAAAACTAATCATGTTACAACATCGGCTCCAATGGGGACCGCTTCCCCCTATGGGATGCAGAGAACTAGTAGACTAGTTGCCTTTAGTGTTGGGCATGGAGTCATACCATAAAACCACCAACCATTGATTTTCCATCTTATGTAGAAATATAACCAATCCCCATGGATCAATTTTGTCATTTGAATAGTCTGCTATTGCACACTGCAACCTACAATTGTAAAATCAACCATATACCTGCACTAATTCAGGTACTCTTTCACACTAAAATATGAAACTTGAAAACTGCTGAAGTGAAACAAATGACAATGTAAGTGGAAATAAGCACAAGAGTGCCTAATGCATGGGCTATGGAGTTAATCATTTAATCCCTTGGAATTAATTGCACTCAACCAAACCAAACTTAATACTGCAATCTTGAAATATAACTGAAACAATTGTAGATCTACTACACCCTGAATCTGAAAGTAACTAATCAATCCCACACCTCTATCTAACTGAACTGAAAAACTTTTCATTTTTAGCTGTGATATTCTTTCCAATGTAACCAAGTGCAGAGTGGATTTATTGACAAACCAAGTTGCCAACAACTGAAAATCTGAAGAATATATACATTATGAACATGAAATACCATGGAAAACTTATACTCACAGGTGTACTTTAAAAGCTGCATCCTTTGTAGACATTTTAGATTTCTAACCATGGATGAGGGGGAAAGACATATACTACTGATTGCAATTATCAATGAACCTTGCATAGCAGTAAAGGCAACTGAAATTTCAAAACAAGAGTGGGATCGGTAATGCAGTGGAATCGTCATCCGACAAAGTGGAGTCGCCAGGTGAAAATAATGCAACCAATACAAATGCCTATTCCTTGTTCACTAGCAAGAAATAGATCTAAACTTTATCATTCCCTGGAGAAAGATATTTGTTACTTCGCTCCCCAGCAATGGCGCCAAATGTTGTACCTATTTCCCATAGGCAGTCCTTGGTTACAAAAACTACACCAGGAAACCAACTCAACTAGCCTTTAGGTTCAAGCTGGCCGTTGAACCAGAGGGGGCTCCCTCAATTGTTATGAGGCTTTGTTTAACGTTGTTCACCTGTCACTGAACAACAACCTTTCAAGCACAATGGCCAAATTTATGGTTTTAATTGGGGGTGGTTGGCGATTAATGACAATCCCTAATCATGATTAAAGGCCTCTCTCATAGGGTCCCTTCTGCAAGTGTCAGCTTCCAGCCTGATAGAATGACTTAGCCTTTTCAAGAATTATGGTTGAAGAATGTAAGGGGATTCCTAATAATTGAGCAGTCAAACTGACTACTTAACAACTAGGGAAATTTGGATGTGTGTAGAAGATCGAAACATATTCAGAGTATTCAAGAAGATCAAACTGAAACCAATTCTAAGAGGAGCTATTTCAGACAGATAGTCCAATAAGTTAATCTCTTTTAATGGCTGTTAGAAAGCACAAAAAAAAATAGTTAAAGAGGAATTATGATGAACAAAAAGTCCAATAAAAAAATCTCTTTCTAAAGATAATGATTTCAAAGACCTTCCTAAAAACACTTTTATCATGTGTAAAAATAAGATATGAAAAACTGGAAAAACATACTCGAAGCAAAACATTCTGTCAAAACTAGAGCCATAAGGTTTTCATTAGAAAAACTACAATAGAAGCCTTATTACAGAGTGAAGATTCTTGGCATAAAAAGCCAACACCAATTACTTCAATTGATGGAGTATTTATACAAATTCTAATCTAAAACATCTTGAAAAAATATCAAGATTTGTTTACAAATATCTTAAAATGTTTTACACAAATAGAACTGAAATAAAGGACATTAAAAACTTATGTATCTACTTGGAACTATAATTATGCATTGTTTTTTACAAAAAATATAAATTCGAATTGAATTGAAACTCTTAGTTGATGTGGTGGCCTAACTATCTTTGAGCATTTTCCTCCCAAAATCCTGCAAAATAGGGTCCAGTCATGCCTTTTTATATCTCAACCCGAGATGGTTATGTAAAAATTGAGAGAGGTTATTGTAGAAGAATATGTTATTAAGATAAACCTCCCTCAATTGCCCAAAATTTGGCTCCAACAGTTCACGATAGTTCTGCAAAACGATGTATAAGAAGGAATTTACACAATCCGAAAAATAGGCTGTGAAGATGTACTTTTATCTCTGATTATGTAATATATGAGTAACATAGGAAGTAAGTTATTTTACTTTATCATCTTAGGAACACCAACCTCCATCAGTTTCTCATGTATCATCTCTGAGTATCCAAAATAGTTTTTGCAAAAAGGTGGCTTAAACAGGACATTGCACAGTCAAAAAAATAGGCTAAACATGATGAGAGTGTGTATACCAACCCCTGACACCTGTGTGAAAAGTGACATAGGCTTTTGTATTATGGAATCCTATTAACCAAAACCTCTTCCAGTCTCCAAATATTCATGTTTATTTAGTAACACAATCCTCTGCAAAAAGGTGACTAAAACATGAAATTTCTGGAAAACATTCCTTCAAAGATGCATGTGCATCTCCTAATCCGAAATAGTTGTTACAAAACTGAGAGAATTTTTTGTACACGAGGATGTTAGCAACAAAAACCTCTTTCATTTTTTGAAAATTCATTCTCAGAGGTTTGTAAACCATGTTTGAATTTACTTTATTACATCATTTTAATCATGTTTAAATGCATGATTAAGTAAATCAACGAGCTAATGAAACTTAAATTTACATTTTGAGGGCACATTTACTCTTGCAGACCCATTATTGTTTCTAAACTATTAAAACCTATTACATCAGAAAATTTAAATTATCGAAACTAATCATGTTACAATAGGACTGACACTGGTCCACAAGAAACTTGGCTCGCACATGTAACATTTGCAATCACTTGACGGGAGGATTGATAATCTTCCTGTCAAACGGCCAAGTCCTCAAACATTAGTTCAGTAGGTCGAGTTGCGCCCATGCCTTGTACATAGTCTACTTGCTGCTTGTTATTTCATTTTGTTTTTTTGCTTATTATCTTTGCTTTTTCTTTGTTTGATTATACTTGCTATTTTTGTTCATGTTCATTTTGTTTGTTTGATATATTACTATTTTTGTTTCTGGAAATGAGTGATGCCAACTACTACGTTCTGGATTTTGGATAGATTATATGGCTAAAATTTGAAGAGATTTGTGACACTGCATCACTTGGCTAGTCTTGTGTCCATTTTCTCTGTGCTTGGTTACAACCTTCGGCCGATGATGTCCTGACAAAAAATACGAACCATCTATAATGGAAGATTTGGTCCAGCCATGAACCTATGTCCACACTAGGAAGCCCCATGTCTGTACTCAACCTTCTACTCTGTGTGTTGAAGCTAATCCAATTAGTAGAAATGGAGAAGGGTAAAAATCTAAACGAGAAAACCTATGTCAGAGGTCTTACATGCTTCCTTGAAGGAACAACCTCTTCTGCTCTCAATAAGTCAGGATCCCTCTTCCACCCCAAAAATAAATAAGTGCCTATGCACAATTCTCTTAAAAAATACAAAGGCGAAAGAAGAGAAAGGCTTCCTGCGCAGAGAGGTGAAGCATGCAACTGCACCGCAGCCAACTCGTAGTTCCTTTGGGAATTGTGCAGTTCTCGCTTCTAGTGACCCTAACAACCAACTAGCAGTTCCCTCTAGGAATTCGGTAGTTCTAGCTGCCAGTGACCCCAACAACCAACTAGTAGTTCCCTCTAGGAATTGCGCAGTTCTGGCTGCCAGTCTCCCAAGCAATTCACTAGAAAAATTACACAATCCTTGCCTGCTGACCCTTCACACAACCTAGCCCTTTTCTATGGAAAATTGTGAAAATTTGGCTGTGCAGCCCCCGTTGACTGTTCGTTTTGGAAAATGCATAGAGCAAGCCTGCCCTGTCCTCCTACAGCCTAGACTTTCCCTCCTAAAATTTGTGCAATTTTTCCTCCCAGCGGAGCCAGACCTTGTAGAGAGTCATTGTCAATTCAGATTGACTGTTTCCATCCTTCTATGACTCTTGCGTAGTTTTCATCAGTAGTTTCCTAGAGCCATCATCCCGCATCACTGCCCTACTGCCTCTCTTGGTCACCTGCATCTGAATGATCATGTGTCATGGTAGACTAGGACGTTTGGGATTTGATGTTGTCTCATCATGAGTGACTACAGGTACAAGTACACTAACGAACATATCAAGACAACAAATGGGATGAATGAAGGGAGCACATGCAAATGGACAAGTTCACCAATAGATGAACAAATGAAGCATGTGAAGCAGATGAACACGAAAAACATGCACCTTCGCGAACAAGTGAGCCTGTCAAGCCTACCAACATGGAAGTAAGGAGAAAAGTGTTAGAGATTCATCAAGCAAACCAAGGACCATCGAAGACTCCGTGCACTTCACCATGCAAAGGTGAAGCTATGATACACCATGAAGACATCCATCACTTAGCAGTACTGTAGCTCGACATGCACTCTAGCAGCCACACGAATGTACAAACATTGTCATGTCAAGTCATGTCAAGTCAAGTCATGAGTTATTTTTCCTACATCTCCACTATGGGCTTATTGTCAATGAATGTGATGTAAGATAGAAGTCCAAGAGACCCACTTGTTAAACATAGAGTCGTGTAAGTCAGAAAGTCATGGAAGTTGAACGGTCATGAGGTTAGTTGAACAGCCACAAGGGTCAGTTTCACCCTTAACTATAAATAACCCCCCTCATTTGTACATGAAATGACTTTTCACCTTAGATCCTCCCACATATCCAAGAGAGCCTGTAATATTTTCTTTGAGGAGTAAGTAGTGGCTCTAATGCCCTGCTGACGGGGTTAATGATGTATGGTGTAATGATGTGTCTTGGAACTTTTTCTTAATTCAGAAGTCTATCAACAGGCCAACATGTTGTCACACATGTATTGTATTTGTTGTAAGACTAATATTTAACACTTGTAATGTATGCTTCTTTAACCATGTGTTCTATATCTGAACTGATTCATTTGTTGTAATGCATAATCTATTAATGGAAATGTGTTGTATATGTTTTTAATGATGTCCCGTCCGTGTCGACTGCTTTGCCAAACATCCAACAGACCTCTCACATGAACCTTTCTATAACAACCATTGCACTCGTCACGAACTGATCAGTGAGTGTTGTACGTGTTATCTTACCTTATATGATGTGACTACCACATGCGAGTGGACTGCTTCACCGGAAGCTGTGTATGTCCTTTGTGTTGTGTGTTCCTATCCGAGTTGGGACTGATACCTTTGAACATGGAACTCTTCACCTTTTTCCCCTCAGAGTGAAAGAACCATTAACACAAGTACACTTACACTCACCAGGAACGTAAACCTCACTTCTCGAAGGCAAAGCGAACCACTCTCCTATGCTGAAAAATAAGAGTTGAGGCAAATCCTTAAGACAATGGCAACCGGGCCATCATACCATATGGGACTCCCACACCAAACAGTGTGAGGTCTAGTTGGGACTTCATACAGGGGTGATCCCCTGAATGTTGGCGGATCCAACACCATCAACAGGTGTGCAACAAGTACCAAGATTAACATACTTCAGATTTTTCTCAATTCCTAAGTTGATTTGCTCATGCGATAAACGTAGAACTGTGGGTTTTGACATTCACAGGTCCCCATAAGAAGTTCTTAAGATCGTACAACCTTTCTAGTGATACCACACCCTTGGGGATGAAGTTGCCTTTACTTACACTAGTTGTGTCCTATAGTGCCCTCTCGTGCTCTTCCTCATCAATTGTTGCGTCTTTGAATACGTCAACATTGGCTATAAAGTACAATATCTATTCGTCATCATAAAAAACATATAAGTTAGTTATGTTATATGGGATGGATGGTTTATAAAAAAATTCAATAGAAAAGACATCCCTTAGAGGTAACATCTTAGAAGCTGCATTTGCCAAGGCATCCGTAGCTGCATTGCTCATTCTTGGCACTGAAATAATATTAAAATATTGGAAGTGAGAGACGGGTTTCCATACCTCTTGTTTATAAATCTTAATATGAGGTGACACATAATGTATAGTGTTACATACCTAACGCACCATGATTTCAGAGTCACCTACCACTTTTAGAACAATAACGTTGAGGTAAATGGGCTTCTGTTGTCCCAAGGTGAGTGCTTCATACTCTGTAGTGTTGTTCGTGCACTCAAATTCCAAGCGACTAGAGATTACATGTTTTCTCTACAATGGGTCTATTAAAACACAACCAACTCTATAGCCCTCCTGTGTCTTGGATTTGTCGAAGTACATTGTCCATATATCATATGTACAAGGACTTCTTACTACACTAGTACTACTATTGCTACTACTACTATCACTACCTATACAAAGTTCATTATCTCTAGTTGGACATGGAATGAGGTCCAACTATGTGTCTGGTTGAACTAGGGATGGCTCTGCATGATAGCACCCCAACCGTGTTTCTAGAAAAAAAATTGCCAAAAATAAGTTTTGCGAAAGAAAATGGCTCATTATGCCCATTAAAGGGAGTCACTGTGTGCTTTATGTATCTCTCTGACTCTACCCAGATTTGATTATTCTTGCATCTATACAAAATCCATAAGTGTGACTAGTCTATGAAAACGTATCATTACAACTTGGTTGACCAATCTCTACTCAGTAATACCCCATATGCTTATGGAATGTCCACAATTGCAATGTTGAAACATTGATGAACTTGTTCGCCAGCTAATAACCGAATGATGACATCCCTAAGTTCACCAATTGCTGGTACACAAGTTCTGTCCAACTAAATGAACTATGCATGTGTCTTGTACCATTGAGCATTGATCTTCTTGGCCATGGATAATGGCCTGACATTTACCAATGCACTAGAATCAACTAAGAAATTATGTACATTGAAGTTGAATATTTCAAATGTTAAGAAAAATGGTGGGAAGAGTGTGTTTGCCTCCAAGAAAAGTGCATTAAGTACATATGTAAGAGCATCATGAGACTTACGATATCCCTTGTCTAAAGAGGTAGCATTACCGGTAGAAGTTTGTCCAAGTGGCTGTAGAAGGATGTCCCAATGGTTCATGATATTGGTAAGTTCAAATGGGGAGATGTTTACATGAACTTTCTTCATATCTTCTACAATGTTGTAATCTATTGCGGGAAGACTTACCAAGGTGTTCGGGGATGGAACTAGGTTTAAGGTTTCCGGTGGAATGGTTATTTCTTTACTATTAGCAGACACACTTTTCATTGGAACTATTTTCTCAGACTATTTCTAAGTGTTCTATGTTGAGTTAGCTGAAGGAATTAGTTTTCTTAACAATTTTTATTTGAATTTCTATTTTTACATCTCAATCATAGTGGTTTGACCTTCACTTCTCAAGTTGTATCGGTTACTCTTCTTCTAGGCCAAACCATCACTCAGAGGTTCCTTATCGACAATATTTTTCTAGGTTGTGAGAATACAATGATACAAGTTTATTGCATGCCTAGTGCTTGAAGCTTCATCAGCTACAACAACTTCTTCCCCCTCTTCATTGGCCTCAACCTATTCCTCAACCATGACTATGTCCACAAACTATGAAACTATTCCACTTGTGAGCTGGTTCCACTGTGGGCATGTCTTTTCCGAATGATGCTCATTATGAAATATGCAGTATGAGGTTGTGCCAATTTTTTCAATGTTTAGCACCAAATTGGAACTCTACGCAAATTTTGCTAGCTGATTGCTGCTATGGTTGGAAGATGCATTCCTTCTCATCATGTACTTGGCGGTCCTATTGCTCCTGGTAGTCTCGCTTGTACTTTGTTTAAGTTTAGCCATTTCGGTCGTTCAGGACTTGACGAGATGAGTAAGGCTTTCAAGATAATTCGGTTCCTTTTCCTTAGCCTTGTTCTCAAAGGATTGAGACCTCTTACCTATGTCCTTGGAGTCCTTTGTGGGTTAATCATTTGTGATGACTCTAATAGCGAGCATGTCCTTCTCTAAAACAATAGCCTCCTCGTATTTTTCTGTTAATGTTGGTCTCACAGTCACTTTATAAATTGCACAACACTTGTTGGGAAGGCATAAGTGTAGTAATCAATGGTGATGGAGTCATGAGTTTTTTTGTCATCTGAAAAAGTTTTTCAAGATGCGATTGAACCTCTAATTGAAATCTTTAACCTTTTCCTTCTACTCCATCTTAAGACTACCCAACTCCTTCGGGAACATGGAAATGGTGTTATCTTCAACAAATTTCTCAACAAATATTATTTTGAATGCTCTCCAATTCTAGATAGAGTTTGGAGGAAGGCTCTAGTACAATACAAATTCTCTACCATCCAAGGTATATGGAAATTCTACATGAAACATCATCATAACGTACCTCAAGTATTTGCATATGCAGGTAAAATTTTTCTAAGTGATCTTCAACCTTCACTATCTTGTCAGGGTCATATTTTGTCAAGAGATTCTCCACATGTCTTGGCATCTTGTGCAAGACACCCATAAGTACCAATGGGCCCTGAGTCATCCAATCCAGATTCTACTCGGCCATGTAGTCTTCTTTGTTATCCTCCTCTTACTCTTCTAAATCTGATGGTTCCTCCTCCTCTTCTTCTTTGTCTTTTCCTTCTTCTCTGCCCTCCCCCAGCCAAAATTTCAACCCGAGAGTAAGTGCTTTCCCCCTTCTCCTCCTTAAAAGAGTGGAGGTTCCTCCTCCCTTTCCACAACTTCTACTAGTTCTTCAAGAGTGGTGAGAATTGATTCTTCAATAGACGATACAATTACTCCTATGGGGGTGGTCTTGTTCTTCTTTTGAGAATATGAAAGAGTGATTACTCCCATAATCAGTTCAAAAACTTTTGTAAATTGACAAGTGATGGGGTAGATAACCCGAAGTTGATTGTAAAGGATTTCACATTCAAGCTTGAGTGATGAAGAGTTATCAACTTTAGAATTAAGAGTAGGGGAGAGGGGGTGAATGTTACTACCTTGACCAGAAGATGTATTATTGGAGTCGGTGGAACAATCAACCATAAAATACTGGCTACCCTCCTTCTAGTTCCATAAATGTTAACAGTGATGGACCCGTGAACATTTAGGGGATCTCCCTGATATGAAGTTCCAATCAGATGTCACACCATTCGATGTAGGACTCCCATCTATTATAAATGCCTAGTTTCCAAATACTTAAAGATTTTCCTTCGCTCTAGCTGTTAGCACAAGAGAGTGATGCAACGGTATCTTCGAAAAGCAAGGTGAGTGTGCCTAGTAAGTTTGCAGCACAACTGTGTCTAGGTTCTCTTACTGCAAAAGAGTGGAGAAATGTGAGCCTCTAAGTGAGAGGTAATAGTACCACCCAGGTAGAGACACACGTGAACCAAAAACACCTATCCAACATCCAGTGGAATAGTCCACAATGGATGCGACAATCGTTACAACCATTGAACAAGGGAATATCCTTATAATATCTAGCAGAATAGTCCACATCAGATGTGACGGTCGTTATAACCAATAAGAAAATAAAGGTTTGTCTAGTATCTCGCAGAATAGTCCACAAGGATAAGACAATAGTGACAACCATTACAACACATTCCCAACAAGATAAGCACTAAAAGAACCAAAATAGTTCAACTATCTTAGTACATGTGAAATAAAACATGAAATACAAACGTTCACGGAATAGTCTTACAAACATTCATAAGTCATGCATGAAGAATGTGTTTCCTTAAAAGTCTTCTATAATTAAGCAAAAATTCCAAGACATATATTTACATTGTACATCACTAGACCCAATAGCGGGACATTGGAACCATTCCTTGCTCCTCAAAGAACTCGCTAATCTCTCTAATGCCTTGTGGGAGGATCTAAGGTGAAAAGTCCTTTTCTCATACAATGAGGGGGTATATATAACCAAGGCGTGATGCTTACCCTTTGTGACTCTTTGACTACCCTCATGACAGTTGAACTTCCTATGACTTTTCAACTTACATGACTCTTCATATTCATGTGTGTCCATTGGATTTCCAATTGACAATACATTTGATTTACAACATACATGGCCCACAATAGTGATGTGGCATATGAAAACTCATGACACGACTTGACATGACACTGTTGACATGGACTAGCTTGATGATGTGGTAATGACAAGCCGCTATTGTTGTTGAGGGATGGATGTGTTCTTGGATATGCTTTCTCTTCTCCTTTGCATACCTTGATGATGCAGGGTCTTCAATGATCTTTTGTCTTGGAAGGTGGTTGCACACTTGTGTTCCTTTTTCTTTCTCTTGGTAGGTTCATTCATCTATTCAACTATAAGTGAATCTTTGGGCATGATTCCTCCTCCTTCTTCTTCATCATCATCTCACCATGATTTGATAGTGTACCTGTTCCTGCAATTCACTCAAGACATGAGAACATCAATCCAAAAACTCCCTAGTCTAATATGATGCATTATTATCTAGGAACTGAGCTTGGTACTAGTGACAAGCTAGGAGAGAGGGTATAGTAACTGCACATTACACAGTTCTAGGTGAGAGCAAGAGAGGTTGATCACTGAGACTACATCTAGCGTAGCTCAGTCTTAACTGAAGAACTTTTGAGCTAAATTCTTACTAGGGATAAAAATTGTGCAATAGCCACGGGGAGTCAGGACTGTGAAGTTTAGGCAAACAGTGGTTGATGTAGGATGAGACCCTTGGAGACAAATCTGTGCAATTTTTAGAGGCAAGGGGGATTGGGCAGCAGAGAGACCTGGAGGAAACATTTTCACAATTCTTGAGTTCAGTGAGCTCTGGATGAGGGAGGACAATGGGGAACATCGTTTTGTTGTTCTGGAGGCCGTGGGAGTCTAGGTTCTCTATGCAATGTGGGGTTCATGTAGGAAAGGGGAAAATATTGAGGAATGAAACTGTGAAGTGCCTAGTTCAAGTCAGACAGGGAGGAGCTGTTTCACATGTCTGGGGTCAAGGAAGGAGTTTGAGCTATGGAATTGTGTAGTGAAACTACCCTGGAGGAAATTTACCACGCACTACATAGTTCTAGGAAGCAAGGTCACATCACTGATGGCTAAGACTACACAGTGCACAATTCGATTAGGGTTAGGTGAAGCTGAGTTGCCCTCTCAGGAAGATTTTCAGAAAAATGGTTAAGTGCGGGAGGAACATGGACTTGTGATGAACTTGAAATTGTGATCATACACTTAGCATACTTTGTCGACACGACAACATAGACCACTAGAACAAGAAGAAACAATTTCCCTCTGTGTGACCATCTCATAACAAGAAGTGACAAGTGTGACACTTGAGTTAAAATTTAGAAACGCTATAATGAAACCAATGCAACAACAAAACTTTTTGTATAAGTGCAATGGGTGTTTACATTTCTAGGACAGCTCGTATACATAAAGACCAACTTTTGAAACCACAAAAAAGGGTACGCATGTGTTAAACACACATGGGAGCAAGAACAATATGAATGATAAATCATGAGAATACAATTTTTATTAACAAGATATATATATTTATCGTACATTATGTGACCGTTGGGTTTCACATCCCAAGATCTCTTGGACTCCTTTTGTCCATTCGGCTTCCACACTAACCCATTGAGGATTAGGTGTCCAACATTCCCCCCCTTAATCCGAAGGGTTATGTATGAGTCCAAGAAGTGAGCTGTAATACAAAATGTGCAAAAATACATGGCAGCACTAGGTTGAATGTGCTCTCTGAAATGTTGGTATAAAGGGCGGTGGTTTAAGGATGACCACCAACACTGGAATGCTTAGTGCAGTTCCTGGAACTCTTCCAAAACTGGCAAGAAGCTGTAGACTTCTGCTAGAGGAAGTTCTCCTATTGTTTTGAAGAGGGAAACCTTCAACCATGAAAGGGAGGTCTCACCCCACATAAAAGGGAGAACTTCAACCTGAAAAGGGAAGTCTCAACCTGTGATGGTTTAAGGATGA
>APFE030138419.1:0-83212 GCA_000404065.3 Pinus taeda | reverse complement strand
TAAATAAAAATATAATAATTTTGGATATTAAATTATAAAATAAATTAAACAATGCATTTTTATATTTATTATTTTTCTCTTATAAAATGAGGAAAAAAGTAATATTTCCTTATAATTAATGTTAACCATCCTAGATTGATCTTAAACTCAAATATAGGAAGCCTCAAGAGGGATCAAATCTCTCAACATGCAATTGAGCTCGGAACTTGAGGAAATGTTTGCACTTTTAGAGATTTAGTCTCTCTCAAAACATCCAAGGTAAAGATAGATTTAAGATGGTTTCACTGGTGTGCGGCAATGCAAAAGTTGTTGAACATTTAATTATTCTAATAATTATAAATATGCTAAATATGTCAAATTTGCTCAATTACCTAACACGATAAAGACATCTAATAACATATTTGGTGAAAATTGATAAAATATAAATACTGAATGCAAAAGTTGTTGAATATCTAATTATTCTAATAATTATAAATATGATAAATATGTCAAAACAATTAAATATGCTAAATATGTCAAAACAATTGCCTAAGATGATAAAACATCTAATAACAGAAATGGTGAAAAATGATGAAATATAAATACTAAATACAAGCTATAGTACTAAGCATCATACCTTGTCTCTCCTGCCTTCCAATGTTAATAGTAGCTTTCTCCAATGTCAACCATTGTGACTTATTAAGTGTTAAACCCCAGGTAAGATAATAGTAGCTATTTTCTATTACACAGTTTGAATGCAAAGTGACTAAAAATATTGAATAATGGAAAAGGGGAATAACAATAATGTACTCAATTAGAAATACTTTATAGTTTTAAGAAGCAAACATTTAAGCAAAGTGAGCGTTTTATCTAAGATGAAAATTCGAGTATTTCATTTTTGGTTGAATTACTGTAATACAAAAGTCAATGCATGTCCCCAATAATCTTTTTTGCGATTATATTCAAATCATGCACATTATTAATCTAATTAATTTGAAATTAATATACGTCATACATTTAGGTGCATTAAATTAGAAATGGACATCTACTACAATCAATGCATCTAATACAAGCATTCAAATAGAATTAGAAGTCAATATCTATATTGAAATCAATGCAACTAGTGCATGAAATTAAATAAGATTAGAAATCATCTACTCTAAAATCAATGCATCTAGTGTAACCAATTAAATAAGACTCGAAATCACCATCTATGTTGAAATCAATGCATTCATCGTAATTATTAAAATAGGATTATGAATCAACATCTACCCTAAACCAATGCATCTATTTCAATGAATAACATTGTCTCTCTCCCTCCGTCTTTCTCCCATATCTCTCTCTTTCTCTCTGCCTCTCCTTCCCTCCCTATGTCTATCTCTTCATCCCTTTCTCTCCATGCCATTTATATCTATATATCCCCCCATCTCTTATTTTTTTCATTTGTGTTTCATTCCCTAAAAGTACATGTTCTCTCTCTCCATATATATCTCTCTCTCCCTCCTACTCTATAGCTCTCCCTTCTTCCCTCTCTCCTACCTCCATCTATATCTCTATCTCCCTTCATCTCTCTTTCTGTGTCTCCCTATCTCACCCCAAACATACACACTATCTCTCCATATATATCTATCTCTTTCTCCCTCCCTCTTCCATTCCCTCTCTATTTCTTCCCCGTCTCTCCCTCTCTTTCCCCTTATCTCTCTCTTCCCTCTTGCTCCTCTCTTTCCCTCACTCTCGCTCCATCTCTCTCGTGCCACTCCCTCCATCTCTCCACATTTCTCTCTCTATTTATTTCTTCTTCCCTTGAACTCTCTACCCTACAAATCATTCACTATCTCCCTCCATCTCTCCTTAGATCCCTCATGTCCTCTCTATATTTAAACCTCTCTCTCCCTTTCTTTCATGCCCTCCTCTAAACTCCCCCCCCGCGCCCCACCCTCCCCATCCTAACACAGTCTGCCACTATATTCCCCTCCAACTCCATCTTCTCTCCCTCCCATCCTCCCTCTCTTCCTTTCTTTATCTCCCTACCTATCACTCGCTCCCTCCTTCTGTCTCTTCCATCCCCTCTCTCTCTCTTTCTAGATTGATGACTATGTCTCTCCCTCTCTCCTTCTCCCTCTCCTCTCTCTCCAACCTCCATCTATGTGTCTCCCTCTCTCTTCTTCTTCTCTCCATCTCTCTCTCCTCCTCTTCTCTCTCAGCCCTCCTCTTGTCTCTCGCTCACTCTCTCTCAATATCTCATTTGTCACTTCCTCTCTCTATCCATCTCTCTCTCTCTCTATGTATTTTTTCATCCCTCACTCTGTCTCCCCCCTCTGTCTCCCACCCTCCCTCCTTCTCTCTCTCCCCTATTGTCTCTCTTCCTTCCTCTCTCTCCCTGTCTCTCCCACCTGCCTCTCTCACTCTATCTTTTCCTCTCACCCTCACTATGTCTCTCCCTTTTCCCTCTCTCCCCCGTCTGTCCATATGATCAAGGATTGTCACTCTTTTTAATCAATAATATATTTAAGGTCTAATATAATAATACTTATGAGGGAGATGATTATTATTATAATTCATTGGAATAATAGTAATCAATATTATTGGGTAGTATACCTATAATAATATATAATGAAATAATCTATTAAACAATAGTACATTAACAGTACATTACAGATAGACCAATTACTTATTTTAATCGAGTTGGTAGCTATGTACCTTACATTTTGCATTTTATATTACTTTACATTTTACATTATATTAAATTTCGCATTTTACAATATATTATATTTTACATTTTAATTTATATATGTTTTAATTTTAGTATTAATTAAAAAGTATGAAGTCGACATTTAATTTTGTTTTATTTTTTTCTCTCTATATGTTTTCCGTGATACATTTTGCATTACATTTTACATTTAAATATATTTTAGTTTTAATATTAATTAAAAACATATAAAGGAAACATTTGTTTTTCTATGTAATATTTTCCTCGCATCTAAAAAATGATGACATACTTTTTGACATTACACCCAAACATTTTCATTTGTGCTTGTCTCTGCTCCCTCTGTTAGTCAATTTTTTGGAGATCCTATAATAAGTCTAGACTTATTATTATCCAACATCAATTTCATAATATTGACATTCTTTTCATAGAGAATCTAGATAGAGTGGGGTTTTTGTTTTCATAGGAAAGATTCCATTCGGTGCATCATGGAAAGCTAGAAATCTATGACACTGCAACAAACAATAGTGTAAGATGTGAATACAACGTTAAATCTAGTAATATTGGAGAATATATCCAATAAATGTAAATTTATTGCATTATGGTCCTCTTATAAGGTTTTGATAGGGTGGATTTGAAATCAATGGAACCCTAGTGTCAAATAGAATTGAAGTTAGGTGTGAAGGGATTTTCTACATTCATCTTCCCCATCTTAGAAGATAGATCAATGGTTTTTGAATGAGGACCGTAGTTTTTCAACAATGAAAGGCTTTTCATGTGATTCTAGAAGGAGATATTAAAACTGGAAAATGAGGATCTCCTTTGAACACTAGTGTGGGTTTCTGTTTTCTCTTCCCAAGGAATATTTGGAGGAGGAAACCTTTGAAGGAATTGGCAAGTGAATCAAAAACTTTGTGAAAGTATTGGATACTACTAACAAAGGGAGGCACACTTCATATGCATAAATCTACATTTACATGAATATCTCCTAGCCTCTTCCACCCTACATAGATATATATTTTTAGGATGGTTTTGGGAGAAGTGTCTCGATTATGAATAGGTCCCTTTTGGATGCAAACAATGTCATGAATACAAGAACGTTTTTAGTGGCTGATGCATGAATATGAATGAATCATTTGAAGTAAACCCTTATTACAAAGGGTTAGTGTATTAAGGAAATTTCTACCAAAGAAAAAGAAATTTGAGTCCCCAAGGTAGCTCAAATCCTAACCAAATCCATAGATCTAAAAATAGGGTGAAGTCTCTCTCCTCTCTAAAGGAGTCCTTAGAGAAATTCACTATTTAGTCAACCATGCAATCAACAAAACCTAAATAGCATAAACCTATAGATCATGAAAATTTTTGTAGAAGGACTCTAGTAAAATATATTGCCATAGGAAATGATTACCTCTCATTCGAAAAATGTTCAAGTAGAAGCCATACTATAATATAAGGAACTAGATGACACACTATTGGTTTCTATTGCCAAAGTATGGCATGGAAAATATGTGAAAGACATGCTAGTTCATGAGATTAGGATTATGTATAATGCCTATGTCTAAATCAAGCAGTTCGTCTTGAGTTCCTTATATTTTGGCTTTTGGGTTCAAATGATTGATTTCAAGGTCATCTCTAAGAAAGAAAAAGAAGCCAAAAAAAGGGGGTGCAAGAGAAAAAGGTAAGGATCTAATAATATCATGAATGCTTAGTTTAGTCAAGGATATGAGAAGAATGTGACTAATTAGTCAACTCATCGAAATTCATGAAAATTCAAAGGCATTTCTCTCCTTGAAGTATTCAATATTTTATAAGTTTTTGATGTTGTAATGATTATCCTAGTTTGTCAATCTTAAGCAACTTGTTAACCTTATGTATTTCGTATATTTTAGTATGATGATAGTTAACATCCACTAACACCAATGTAGCCTATCAAACCTGAAGAAAATATAGTCTAATTTTCATTCTTCAAAATCTTGTTTCTGTGATCATGGAGTAGGGAAAGAAGCGTTCAAGGATCACTATAGTTGGGTTGGCTTAATAAGTCAAGAAGATTGGAGGTGTCACTGATGATAGGGAATTAAGAAGAGATGTGGGCATGAGACAAACAATCTAAAAAAAAAGTATATTAATAATATGAAACAATTCATGATTCAATATAATGTTGGTAATTATAATTTATGTCAATATTGTTGTTAAAATGTACAAATATTATTATGAATAATTTATGATGAAGAAATTCAACAATATAGAAAAATATATATATCACAATTTAGAAACACTATAACATGACTTCAAAATATCTTGATAGAAATACTGTATGATATTTTAATATAAATATAAACATTATGCTATATTTTTCAATTAAAATATTATGTTAATGGATTAATTAAATTGGAGATGTTAATTTTTTCTAAATATAATTGTTAGAGATTCAATAAGAATTTGTTTTAATCACATGGATAAAAACTTTATAATCTAATATTGTGTTAAACTTATTTATTTATTTAAAAATATAATTTTAATAATACAAAAAACCATAATTTCATAAAAGCAATTAGGTTAATAAATTATAGGAAAAAGATATAAATATATAACAATTTTCCTATATTTCTTTAATGATAAAAAAGGTTAATAAATGGATGAAAAGAAAAGGTATAATTTGATACTTTCATTTTTTTTTTTCAATTATTTGATTAAAAGAAAAATTGATTAATAATAACTTGTGAAATAAAATGTATAATTCCTTTACTCATGAAAATAAGTGTAACAATTTTTATTTCAATGTTGTTAAATAATTTTTTATTTTAAATTTTATTTGAATGGAAAAAAATTATGAACTTTTTTATGATTATTTAAAAAAATAATTCACACTCACATTTTACATTTTGATTCAATAACTATTTCTTTAGAATTTAACATTTTAAAATATTATGTAATTATTAGAATGATTTTAGCTAGCACAAATATATTTTGTAGAGCATGAAGCTTTAATGCTTAGATTCTTCTATAGCTATCTAATAAACTATTAACCTAACAATATTTTTAGGCAAACTGAATTTTTAGGCCAACTCAATTCAATAGTAAGGTAGAAACTATGATATTTTAATGTATTTGATATTACAACTAAAATATTGGTCAATTCAGATGTTAAATCCAATTTCATTAATAAAATAGATAAACATAAATTATTAACAAATAACCTAATTGTTTTCTTAGTTGATTTAATGGATTAAAAATAATAATAGAGAGAGTTATGAATTTAAATAAATAATCTAGCAGGGATGAGGGAATTTTTGGGGGGAATTTTTGGGGGATATCATGAATAGCTGGACCCCGAAACTAACATTATTCCCTTTCAGTTATTTTATTTATAAAACTCCAAATCCTAGTTTAAGGTGATACTATACTATCTTATTTTCCTAATTATAGTTACATAAGGAATAATTATCCTACCATAATGTTTTCTTTCGTGTGTGCACGTTTTTCTATCAACCTTTTATTTAAGCTTACTCTAAAGTTTGAACCTAGCATAGTTTTGTTTCTCTTTAAAATCCTGTTGTCGTTGGAACATTGCAATAAGGAAAGTTAATCAAACTTTATCACAAAAAATCACACTACATTTATTCTTTTCCATTAATAATATTCCATATTATTGGTTCTATGAACTTAAAGAATTTAGATACTCAACAAATTATTTCTTTCATGATTTTCTACTATAATAAATTCAAGAGATACATACTCAACACAACATATACCATTTAACAAACTAGTGCAATACTTATCTGTTCTTTTGAGCGAGCTTACATATGTGGTTACAACCACATGAGAGACACTGCTCCTCCATACCAATGAAATCAGTCTCAGCACTGCATCTCCCCACAAGCTATCTTCATAAGTGGGGTATTTCCCTTGGACAATAATACATAGAATAATTCTTAACGAAAATTTTGTTCGAACGAGATGAAGCAAAGAACAAATTCAGCCTTCAAAGAATTCCTCTTACCAACTAGTAATAAATTTCTTCTTTGTAACAATTCTTTCTTAATTCTTGTAGTTCTTCTCATTTAGATTACCTCAGGTTCACTGCACAGTCTTGGTTTTCCTCTTCTTAAAACTTTTATTTTCACTAAGAGAAGTTTGGGCAGGTAATTCCTAACCCATTATTGTCCAACTACCATGAAAAGTAAATCTCATTACACCTTACATGTCCATGTGGTTTGTCTCATGATTCTTAAGTAAGCATTCATATATTTCATAAAAAACTAAATATTTCCTCATTACTTGTTTGACATCTACATGGTTTGCAAAGTAACATAATGTTTTTAAATATAGTAAAAGTAATATTTATAAGTTACCAGGGGATATCACATATCTCCCCCTTAAGAAAACACCATCTCAGTGTTTCCAAAACCTCAGAATACATTTGGGTATGCTTCCTTCATAAATTTCTGAACTTCATGAATTTGAGTGTCAAAATTGAAATTCTCACCCTACTGGTAAACATTGACTGAAAACCTTTTTCTTGAACTTGATGAACCTTCCACCAAAAATTTTCCAATCATGAATAGGTCTCTTCCCACCTATTCAACGGTCCATGCAAAACCATCCATCCGATAACAACGTTGATCGGCATCACGCTCACGTAATTGGCAAATTAGTTTGGAGATAACTGTGTATTTTTCCCATGTAACTTACAGCCCCAACTCCCGAATTTTATGAATTTAAAGAATTTAGATACTCAACACATTATTTCTTTCATGATTTTCTACTATAATAAATTTGAGAGATACATACTCAACACAACATATACCATTTAACAAACTAGTGCAATACTTATCTATTCTTTTGAGTGAGCTTACATATGTGGTTACAACCACATGAGAGACATGGCTTCTCCCTACCAATGACATCAGTCTCAGCACTACATCTCCCCCCAACCTCTCTTCACGAGTGGGGTATTTTCCTTGGATAGTAATACATATAATAATTCTTAATGACTATTTGGTTCCAACCAGATGTAGTAAAGAACAAATTTAACATTCAGAGAATTCCTCTCACCAACCAGTAATAAATTTCTTTTTTGTAACAATTCTTCTCAATTCCTGTAGTTCATCTCATTCAGATTACCTTAGGTTCACTGCATAGTCTTGGTTTTCCTTTTTTTAGAACTTTTATTTTGACTAAGAGAAGTTTGGGCAGGTAATTCCTAACCCATAATTTTCCAACTACCATGAAAGGTAAATCTCATTACACCTTACACTTCCATGTGGTTTGTCCCACGATTCTTAAGTAGGCATTCATATATTTCATAAAAAACTAAATATTTCCTCATTACTTGTTTGACATCTACATCGTTTGCAAAGTAACATAACGTTTTTAAATATAGTAAAAGTAATATGTATAAGTTACCAGGGGATATCACATGTCTTCCCCCTTAAGAAAAACACCATCTCGGCGTTTCCAAAACCTTAGAATATGGTTGGGTATGCTTCCTTCATAAATTAATCATCCTTCCACGTAGCCTATTTTGAGATAAAGTTCCCTCACTGCACTTTAACCTCAGGGATAACTCACTTTCACAATGTTACTTCTCTTCGATCGAGTATACGTAGGGGTTTGACTAGAAACCCTCTATCTGGTTCGATGTATATCCACTACCATCAAAATAGTTAGTTTTTATTATTAACAAATTTCACAACATGTCGACACATACACATCATATAATTAATTACTTGTATATTGTGCTAATCAATGGTGTGTATAGGATCATAAATATACTTTTTCATTAGTGAAACATGAAACACATTATGGACACATATATGGCTAGGAAAAGCTAGCTGATATACCACAGGCCCGATTTGGGCTAGAATTTGAAATGGGCCACAAAACCGGGGATCCAGTTTGGAAAAACATCCCCATCATAGAATACTCTTATTATGCCTTGCACATAAATATAAGGTATCCACCACTTGGAACATATGATAAATTTGCTTTCTATCTGCATAAGTTTTTTATTTGTCTTTAGTAGCTATTAATTTCACCTAACTTTTTTCACTTCCTCCTCCATATCATTTAGCAAATCAGGTCCTAACATCAATTTATCTTCCAAGCCACTCCAATTAACATTTGTTCTACACCTGGGCCCATATAATACCTCAATAGGGCTCATCTTCAAAGAAGTGTGGTAGTTGTTACTATAAGCAAACTTGAATAGATGAATGTAGTCTTCCCACTTGGATGGTTATTTCTTTATGTACATTCTCAACATGTCTTGGAGTACTTGATTTACCCTTTCAATTTTCCCATGTGTTTGATGGTGGTACATAGTACTAAACTATACCTGAGTACCTAAACCTTCAAAAAAAGTCCTTCCAAAATGTGGATAAAAATTCCACATCCCTACCCAAAATTAATACTTTCAATATTCCATGGAACTTGAATATGTCCTTTATAAATGTATAAATAGATGTGTACATTTGAAACTGCTAATAAAATTTACTAAATCACAAGACTCAAAGCTACTCTACTGATTTGTGGAATTTAATTCACCATATAGAACACAAATCATAGACATTCAAAACCAAACGTCACACATGCATAGAGATTTATCTAGGCGAAATAAACTCCTCAAAACCCTTTCCTATTTGTATTGCATTAATCAAGGAAAAGAGATGAATACATATGATTTCTCAAGCCTAACCACAACCTGCAAGTGTATAATCTATCCCTCCACCTGACCGACTGAATCTAACCAACACTTATCCAGTTTCCATGCCCTCCAAGATCCTATTTCCTTCCATTGTTCCTCTAGGAAATTGGCCTGTTTTATTTAGGAATTTCACACTATTGAATTGCGTAATACCCTTAGGTCCTCTCTTTGACTACATGCACCATTTATACACATTGGAATATTCTACAGCTAATAATACACTTCCCTAGAATCCCCATCTCAACTAGGAATCTCAAGTTCGTTGCATGCAACAATTGTTTAGGGTTAATGGATCAATTACATGGTTGATCATTGAGTGTGGTTAAAGTTCCACTTCCACAACTTCACCTCCACTAGTCCTTATGACAATTAGAACTAGTTAAACTAATAATAACTCAAATTATCTAAAATAGATAGCTACAAATTAGAAACCAAACAAATTGAATTGATCTCAATCTTCCCCAACTTGAATTACCTAAGCTAGACTCCTATTGTTTAGGAATCAACTCAATAAAATTAAACTTTGAATCATTAACTCTAATTGAGTGTTCTTAACTAAGTGAAAAGATCCACGACACCTCAGTTAACTCCTCTAAGTTGTCTGTTGATGTGGAATTTCGAATTTCCTCAATTTGAGTAAGGAAAACTTAAAATTGAGGCTTTCTTTCTGAATTTTCAACACTCCCTCTCAATAAGAAATGGATTATCAACCACCCCTATCCTGCACCTGTGGAATGCACTCCATGCAAAAGCTCTCACTATTGTTACTACCACTGCAACATATGCAATTGTGAGGCATAACAAAAAAGAAACTGAATCAATTGTGTATGCAATTGTCTACTAGGAAAACTATCTTGTTGCTAACTCTGCTACTGAGCCTCCTCCTTTGTTTTCAACATTCCTCTACACTCATCAGTATTTGACTGACACTGATCCTACTATTGTTGAATATTCTGGGCCCCTATAACAAGTTAATGATGCATGAGGGGAATGCCTCAATGGACCCTGCCTAAATTTCTAAAACTCTTGGACTAGGGACCTACATTGCCCCACCTCACACTTGGACATATAGTTGAATGCATTGAGAAATTTTATCTACTCATATTATTGTTGATACTTCTCTATTTTCTATTCCACGCGGTTGTTGCAACCATTGTAATAATGAGTCTGATCTCCCCAGATTGGTAAGTACTAGCTTCTATATGGATGCTCCCTCTGAAACTAGAATCCCTATGGCTTCCTATCTCCCATTGGGAAATCTCGATGCTCCTCATTCAACCAATATCAATTATCACAACCCATTTTTGTGTCACTAAACATTGGTTCATTGATCTTCCCACTAGAAGACTTCCATCTCCACTAAGAAGTTTGCACATAGGTTCTTTTCGATCTGCTCTCAACTAGGGCTTCATAAATCTGCCTCGTAGTGGCTCATTAGTTCTTTAATGATCACTAGACATGAGGAATTCAATGATTGGTTTCTAACGGGAATCCAACTTCGAGACCATGTAGAAATAAATGTGTAGATTCAAAACTACTAATGAAATTTACTAAATCATAAGAATCAAAGCTACTCTACTGATATGCCAAAGTTAACTAACCATATAGGACATAAATCATATAAATGGAAAAGGAAACATTGCACATGCACAAATTTTTATCTAGGGGAAAGAAACTACTCAAAACCCCTTCCTAACTCTTTTGCATTAATCACGCAATAAAGATGAATACATATGTTTTCTCAAGCCTAAGCCCAACCTGCAAGTGTATAGTCTATCTGTCTGCCTGACTGGATGACTTTGCCCAACACTTATCCAGTTTTCAAGCCCTCCAAGCTCCTATTTCCTTGCGTTCTTCCTCTTTGAAAATTGTCGCATATTATTTAAGAATTTGCCACCATTGAATTGTGTAATTCGATTAGGTCCTTCCTATGACTACATGCAACACCTATACACATTAAAATATGATACAAATGATATTACATAGCCTTGGAATCTCCAACTCAACTCACTAACATGAATTCTCTACATGCAATAATTATTTTGGGTTGATTGATCTATTAACTTGTTGATCACTAAGTGTGGTTGATGTTCCACTTCCACAGCTTGACCTCCACTAGTTCTTCTGACAGTTATAACTAATTAAAATGATAATAAGTTAAATTAACTTAAATATATTGATACAAATTAGCAATCAAACATACAGAATTGAACGCAAGCTTCCCCAACTAAAATTAACTGAGCTAGACTACTAATTTTTAGGAATCAACCCAAGCAAATGGAAATTCAACTCATTAACTTGAATTGAGTGTTCTTAACTAAGTGACAAGAGCCATGTCACCTTAGTTAAATGCTCCAAGTTGTCTGCTGATGTGGAATTTTAAATTTCGTTAATTTGATTAAAGAAAAATCAAAAGTGAGACTTTCTTGCTGCAATTTCAACAATAAATATGTTAGAAATTTGAACTATTTTGTATGTATATTGCACTAGAATGAAATAAATGAACTTACTCAATTTATCGAATACCACCATTATGGAGACATCCTATCATTCATTCTTATGTAAACTAGTAATAAAATCAATTGTAATAATATCCCATTGCAACTCGGGAATAGGCAATGCATGGAGAAATCTAGCTAGATGCTAGTGTTTGGGCTTCACTTGTTGACATTCCAAACAATTAGACAAATATTCAACCACCTCTTTTTTCATGCCTACCCATAAGTACTGTTTTCTCAAAGTAGTGATTAATTTTTGGTATTTGTGGTGGGCAACATATCGACTTATATGGTATTCATATATAATTAATTGTTTGGCTCTTATATAACTTGAAACATACATTCTATTTCGATAAATCCACATATTTTTCTTATTTATCTCACATCCAAGTTGACATTCACAACTATTTGGCTTTCTTGCTTGTTTCCATAAGGGGTAGTATTCAGGATCCCTCTAAGCAACTTCTTTAATTTGTTGTTTAAAAGCAGTTTCCACTTCACTAAATGAAATTTCATAGAAAAAATCAATCTTTTTCTCAAAGCATCTACAACATGATTCTCTTTTCCTTTCAAATGTTTAATTACAAACTTAAATTCACTTAGGAAGAAAATTCAACATGCTTCTCAAGTGTTTAAGTTAGGGTGTTTAAAATAATTAGTTAGGATGTTATGATCTATCATCAGTATAAATATTTTCACAAGAAAATAATGTCGCCACATTTTCAAGGCACGTATTCCCATTGTTAACTCCAAATCATAAGTTGACTACTTTCATTGATGTTCTTTCAGATTTCGAGACTCATAAGCTATAACCCTGCCCTTCTGCATTAATAATCCTCTTACACCATCCTTGTTGGCATCTATACAAACAATAAACGTATTACCTCAGTTAGAAATTCTCAGTATAGGGGTAGTAGGGAGTGAGTGTTTCAACCTATCAAAATTGTTTTAACACTCAACTGTCCACTTAAGGGTCCCTCCTATATTTTGTAAAGAAGTAATGGGATAAGCCACCCATGAAAATAATTTAATGAAAAAATTATAGTATCCATCCGGCTGCATAAAAGATTATATATCAACCATGTTCTTGGGAACTGCCAGTCCATTATAGTGTTTGTTTTCTCTGTGTCTATCGCTATTCAATTGTTGGTAATAACATGCCCTAAGTACTAAATTTTCTCTTTTTAAATTCACACTTACTGTATTTTGCATACAATTGATGCTTCATCAAAGTTTGATAAATAATGTGTATATTATTTCTATGCTCCTCCATATTCCCAGATTAGACTACTATGTAATCTATAAAGATCATCACAAATTTGTCTAGGCATTTGTGGAATATGTTGTTCATGAGACACATTAATTTCATCAGAGCATTGATCAATCCAAAGGGAAGAACCACAAATTCATAATTCCCATATCGGGTTCTAAAATTTGTTTTATATATATCCTCTTCCTTAATTGTTATTTGATCATACCCAGAACATTGTTCAATATTAGAGAACACCATAACCCCTTTCACTTGATCAAATAGATCGTTAACTCGGGGCATGGAATACTTACTTTCAACTCTGAACTTATTTAATTTTGTATAATCAATTCATAAATGTAGAGTGTCATCAATTTTCCCGTAAAAAAAAAGTACTAGAGCTCCCCAAGGTGATACACTTGGGTGGATTTACTTTTTATCTAATACCTCTTGCAACTACATTTTAAGTTCAGTCAGTTGTAGGGAACTGATACGATATGGTGCTCTAGATATAAGAGAAGATTGTGGAACAAGCTTGATGGTAAAGTCAATATATCTTTTAGGAGGTAGACAATGAATATATTCAGGAAACATATCAATAAAGTGCTATAATACTGGTAGGTTTCCCAAAATGGCAGTCTCTTCCTTATAATTTGAATACCTTACTTGCACTGCATAAATCTAGCATCCCTTCCGCATACATTTCGCCAACTGTGAAGTTGCAATCGACATTACTTTTAGGGGTCTCATCACCCCCTACATCTGTTGCCTTATACCTTCCTCATTTGAATAACTAATGGTCATATCCTTACAATTTATAAGAGACCAATGCTTCTGCAACCACTCCATGCCAATTAGAATGCCATATGATCATAAGAGTATAACATTTAGGTTTGCTAATATTGAATTATCTCCTAGTTTCACTGGGAAACTATATTCCCGTTCTTTCCTCCCCTATGGCTAGCTGTACTAGCCTTGGGTTCTTGAATTTAACAGTTTTCAAATGACACTTTTCTGCTAACTTAGGACTTATGTAACTTAAACTAGATCCGGATAAATTAAAATAGACACAACTTGGTTGAAGTCTTTACCTTTGAAATCAACAATTGTTGGTTGGCACTCCATGTAATGATCATCTAGTGCAATGTTAATTCTAGGAAAACTCCTTGCTACCTCCCCCATATTAGATTATTCTTGAATTTACACTACTAGCTCTACCCATTTTTGGTAAGAATTTTTTTTATATAATGTGGTCATCTAGCTGCTAGTTCTAGCTTAGATTTTTATGTTATTTACTGGATTTCAATTCATTCTATAATTTTGACCTTTGTTGGGTTCTTCCCAAATTACTATTTGGCTGGCTTTTGTAAGGGTTTTTAAAGTTTACTACCTTTGACCCCTTTACATTTTGTGAAGGTTTGTGCCCCTTCTTATATGTCCACTTTTTTCTATTGTCTCCTTTCTGCTCCATTTGCGGGTAGCATATCTGGGCATTTCTAATTTCTTCATCCATAGTCTTGGGATTATCAAATTCCAATCAATCCTTCATAAATATTGACAAAATACTAATAAACCACTACGATTTTTCCTTTTCTTATCATATGTAGGGGACATATCTTATTAGGGATGTAAATATTATCATAAAATCGTCCATAAAAAGTTATCCCAACCACAAATCATGGAATTCCTTAGATTTTTCATTGTAAAATTATTTAGCTAGATATTTACCTTTAAAATGCTTTCAGAAATCTTCCCAACTTACTTCTTGTTCATCAATTCTTTGTACTATTTTCACCTCTTCCCACCATAAGGCGACTTTACATTGCAGTTGATAAATTTCCAATTGGGCTTTCAATTTGTGATTGTATTCATAAATATGGAAATATTTATTCATATTATTGAGATAGGCTTCAACAACCTCCTCTTATTCACCATCTATAAGAATCCTCCTTCTACATAGATTTTGTCTTTTTGTATTTAAACAAAGGTTTCTATATGCCCTTATAACTGGTAACCAAATTTCACCACTTCTTTCTTAGTTTTTTTCCATTGCATGACTACATTAGACTTAGTTTTTCTTCCATTGCACGACTACATTAGACACTCCCTTATTTATCTATATGTGTTGCTGTCAAATATCTCTATATACATAAAAACGATGGCATTATTAACTTATGTCATGTTACCTGTATTCGATTTCCTAAGCATTGGTTCATAAATATTTCTAGTTTTTTGGACATTGCCACCTCCCTTAAAGATTTTCTGGAAAACATCCCACTTCCTAATATGAAATATATGTCATTTATGCCAAATTTGTTGGTATACATAAGTGTTTGAGAGTCTTTACGGTATTTATGCATGGTATTACATATAAGGTTCCTTTAACCTTGGTGTTTGGATGTTTTGAAAATTAGATGGGGTCATAGTCTACACTAGTTCCATTACCCTCTTTGTTAAATATTCAAAACTTATATTCTAACCCTTTTCCATAATGATATTGTATTACCTAATCGACATCCATGGTAGAAATTTGGTTACATTTTCCTTAACATTTATTGATAACGGTGTGTATATCAGGCTTCGCTTATTGTCTGTGAATTGGGATAGGCCACATATGCAAGTCCCATGTGATTTTCACATGGCCTACTATACCAACCCTTATTAGTGATCACATTTTATCTACATTCCATAAAATGATGGAAATTGAATCCTCATCCTTACCCTAATGCTAAGGCTTCAGTTTTCCACATGTGGAACTACTCGTGTTGCTTCCTCTGTGTCATGCTCCAGTAACATTGCCATGCGATGGATGGAACTGCTAGTAGTTGCTTTCTTACTCTAGATCCCCATGGCCTCCACTCGAGTACCCTCTCACTTCCATCTGCCACTGGTAAGAGTAACTTTCTGCAACAATGTTCTTTTTAATTTCCTTACATTAGGTGATATTGGTCAGTGATGTTTTAAGTTTCCATATGACTATATTTAAAACCAAACTCGTTGATAATGTTGGTTTGAATTCACGTCGGAATTTATCTGTCACGTCTCATCATTTTCACCTTACATGTAATACCTAGTTCCTCATTACTTTTCTTACACTAGATCCGATAAGGGTTTAGTAGGGTTGTTGGAATATCAATTTGAGATTTTTTTCCCTTCATATATCAAAATTTCTAATCATGGTTCAATGTGCAGATTGGGTATTTTCATAGGGAGATGGTTTGGACTCGACGTTGGTATAGGTACACCTCTTTATATTATTTATTAATTTTGCAATGTATATTATTATTAACCCAAAATATTATAGGTCTACTACTGTGAAACACTAATATTTCACTGCAATTTCAGGGAAAATAGAGTGTTTAGGTAGGAACCCATCTTCAACAAGTATCCATATCGCTTACTATGGTATATATTTGTTATCTATTCAATTTTGTTTCCCATTCTCACACACCAACTTTTGAACTTCCGAGTTCCACTATTGTAGGTAATTTCATTACTTGTAAGTACAAGGTTTCTCTTTTATGGATCAAGCGATGGTGAGAGTTGATCTCCCACCTAATAACTTCTCCTGCTCAAACCTAGGTCAGTTCCCCGTGCATAACTTCTACTTCTGGGAGATGCCTCTCAAGTGTAAAAGGAATAATTGTTCCTCTTCCTTATCAGTTTATATTTTACCTGTTAAACGATGCTAGAAGATTTTCTAGTTTAGCCATAGAATAAGGAATTTTAACAATCTAATGATATCAATTTCTTTTTTCTTCAAAGATTTAATGTATACAGAAAAGTGATATAGGTTATAAAACTTCGGCTATATAATGAAATCGACTCCATATTCTCCTCTAGATAATTTCTATTATTTGTATTTTTAGGCAAAATGTATTTCAGTTTTCCTCATTGTGATAGTGTATTCTTTGTTTCATGAACTATATAATATTTTTCTTGGTACAAGGCATATCATTTTGTTACTATATTTTTGTCTCTTAATTTTGTCTTGTATATGGATGCAATGAGCATATATATTGTTATTACATATATCCCAGATGTAGTTGGAGACTGGTTTTATATTGTTTTCCTCTTATTGTTTGTAACTGTATTCATTTTCTGATCTACAACAAATTGTTTTCCCTTTTATAGTATTTTATGTATATACTCTAGTATTTAGTTAATTTCATAGTCTTGTTGATCTATGTTGGATACTTGAGTGTGGCAATTCATGTTCTATTAATTTATACCTACCTTAAGGAACTTATGACCCTTTACCCACTACTAGATTTCCCCATCTCGATGAGTTTTATTCCAGGTTTTTATACTTCTGATAGTAAATTATTCTTCCAAGACTATCTTACTATACATTATCAACTCAGTGGGGTTCGTTATACCATTTCTAGTAATTTAATAAATTTATTTAGCTTGCACATGATTTGTAGAGGATACTACTAGGAGTAGGCTTTTGAATTTACAGTATCTGATGATCACAAATTATGGGTATCAATATATCTCTGTAACTCTGATTCATAAATAAAAGTTGCCTCTATATATTTCCTTGGGAATTTTGGTTTTTCTTTTGTGAATACGTTTGTTTTGTAACCTTGGGAAAAAAGCTAGACAATGACTATACCAATAGAATATGGAGAATACACTATGAGATACTCTATGTATCAACTCTTATACCTTTTCCGCATCCCATGGATTACAAATTTCTGCTCAATTCACATTTTTTCTTTTTTATTAATCGTATTATTAATTTACCAATTCCTTAATTTACCTAATGTATCTTATCCATCCATAGTGAAAATTATATACCCTTGACTATACACCAATTCGACTCATGCACACACATGCATTCCAAATTCAATAGAAATTTGGGATAACTTGCCCTAATTAGATATTAACAAGGAAAAACCAATACAATTTTGTTCATACATTGTTCTACCTACTTTAATTTTCCTAGATCAGGCATCTTCATGAAACACATTCGTGAATAGTTAATTATACATAAATTCATATTGTACCTATTCTTTTACTATCCACATGCATGGTCATAATTACACATCCACTCCACCCATACATATGTGCTCATTTCAATAACAAATATGATATACAATATAAATATACATGAATAGTTAATGAGTACTATCAATAATACTTTCATGCTTAAGAAATACACAATACATTCATAATTTTTTATATAATCAAAACTTTAATATTGATCTAGAATTTCTAACAGTATTTATAAAATTGGATTTCACTTGGGTGATCCACTTTCCTCCTAACCCTGAACTAAACCTCTAGTTGCCCTTGAGATGAGATGTTACTTCCAGGGAATCAACAACCCCTTTGATCCCTTGATAGTGTATTTTTATACATTCTCTTCCATAAAATATTTTTCCTTAGCGGTTTCCTGCTTTTGTGGGTCTGCCAACTCACGTGCCTGGGACTTTCTTTCTCCTTCTTTTTTTTAACTCACTTTTCTCTCCCGCAAAGCTTTATTCCACCCGACTTCGTGTATTTCTCTAGCTAAGTGATTTAATGGGTCTTTGTTTCCTATCCCATTAAATATTATTTATCACGTCCTAGGGATTTCGTTTTTAAGGGAGTTTTATTGCGAAAGATTTATCTCAATCTCATCTATAAATGAGATTTTCCAAAAACAAATTCGCAGGAATCTCTTAACTCTATCATCTCATTGCCAAGAAGTCCCAATATTTTTTGTTATTCATATACAATTTATTTATTACATCATAATAAATTTACTATTCACATTTCATTTCAACCAAACATGGTTTTTCTGTCATCTAGTATAATAATTCAAACTATGTATAGTAAGGCATTTCATAACAAAAATAGAGGGATATTACACCATCAAATGTCGGGGGTTTAATTTTCTTAAACTCTCCCTGCAATTCCATTTTTCTGCCTCTTAAATCCCTTATCACCTGAAACATTATAGATTCTTCATCCTTATTTTCTTGATCCCCCTATGATTCTAGGTTTTCTTCTCTTTGCTAGTATGTCCCAGTCCCATTTCAATTTTCTAGACTTGGAATAGGATGTCGATGGTTTTGTTGATCTGATAGGATTTTTATAATTTTATTCTATTCTTGCATTAACCTTTCATTATCTACTCTTAACCTTACCATCTCATTAATACTTGTACCATTTAAATTAATTTTGTATTATCATTTCGAATTTCCTCTCCCAGCTGTACCCACATTTGAGGGTTGTATTTTGTATAAGGTTTTGGATCAACAACTATTGTTGGTCTAACTTGTGTAGGTCCAACTCTCCGCATTATACCTCCTTTCTTTCACGTTGTTCACAAAACAAATTATGTTAATCCTTTTCTTATTGAGATAGGACACAATGTTGGAATGTGGCTCTAATACAACTTTTCAAGTCTGTCACATGATTTCTTTTCTTACTTAGCACACATTTTTTGTAATTTACTATACTCACACACATACTACGTTTACTTAGTTGTTCCAAAATATTATGATTATCTTATTCAATTCATAACACCATAACCATCATAGCATGATTTCCTGATATGTTAAGCATCTTAGGATGTAATGAATACTTTGTAAAGTTAACAATGTTATAACATATTTTTATGATTATAATATCTACCTCCCCATATGACCAATTAGCTTTAGAATTATCCCAACAAATATATGCAGTATAACTATACATAAGTGCTCAGGTTAATTCATTTCATTCAGGTTGAGGTGGTGAGTAACGAGTGAACTTTCTCGAAGTTTTGCCTCAACCATATGCCTGGAACTTCAGGTCTTAAGACCATAAAGGCATCAACGACTCTTCAGTTAACCCTAATATCGATGGTCTATAGTCCACAGAGTTGGTTGAGGTAATTAACTCCTTACCACAGTGCCATAGCTTGCTTCATTCAACACTCATCCATAGGGATGTTTAGCTTTGTAACTCACAATAATTTTTGGGGGTTTTCTGGTGCGATTGTTACAGCTTTGAGTTACTCAGGTTTCGACTGGTTCTTCTCATGATTAGGTGAGTTACCTGCAAATCTCTTTCAATGGTATTCATTCTTGCTAATTATTATCTCTCAAGTTTTTTACTTACCCCTTTATTTTTGTTAACAAAGGGAGGATGAATTTACAATCTATTGTCACTAGTTGGGTTATACGTTCTACTAACTGCAACTACCTCCTTTGCAAATGTAAGTGCGCATTTTTTTCCTTAAATCAATTGAAGATTGTGAACCCTATAACAATTGACTTTGGTAGTTCACTTCTCTTTATTATTTTTTCCCTCCATATACGGGTTACAAGGTCTTCCCCTATTTATGTACAGGTATATGATGTTATTTAATAATCTTCCTACTTATCTTGGTGTTGGTCACTTATTGCTCACTAACGTATCATGACCCTTATTTCTTTAGGAGGTGAGGGTTGTCATTAGTGAGTAACGTTCATACTTACGACATTACGGAACCTTGGCTAACAATTTATTTTCCCTTTCCATGCTAGCCATTTAGCCTTCTCAGCTAGGGTTTATTTCACTTATCACTGGTCTAGCAATGTTCGTAATGCTATGAGGGTTAATAATTTTAGGAAAAATAGGATTAGGGTTTTTTTAGCTGATTTGAGAAGTTTACATTTGAAAGTCAACTTCTTATGCGCAACCGATTACGGCCTATTTAGATAATTGTTTCTCTTGAATTTTTTGGGATAATCTATGGCGCAACTAACTTTTTTTAAATAAATATTCTCACTGTATTTATCATTTGATTAGTAGTTCAATGCAATTTCTTTTGATATTAATTATCTTTGTATGGAACAAATTCTTTCGCTGAGAGTTTTTTCCTTTCAAAAGTAAATAAAACAAATTTTCAAAAATGTTTATGTTTACTTCAGGCTTGTTATAGGGTTTCATACCAATTATTTTTTTTTTTTTTATATTCGTAGCCTTCCAATTGGTTTCTATTATTTTGTTTCTCCTTTCTAAGAAAATGTTTATATGGAAGTGGTAAATCAGGTTCATCTTTAAACCCTACATGATGTGTTTTGATGAATTTACTTCAATAAAAGTTTTATTTATTATTTTCGTTACATTCGCGGAATATGTTCTTTCCAAGTCTTTCTGGTTATTTTGGGGCTATCATGAATGATTGGGCACCGAAAATAACTTAAAATAACTTAATTCCCTTTCAGTTATAATTATCTTAATTCCCTTTCAGTTATTTTAATTATAGAACTTGAAATCCTAGTTATCATACCAGGCCACTCTTTCCTTTGTGTGCGGTTTTTCGATCAACCTTTTGTTTAAGCTTACTCTAAAGTTCAACCATATAAAAGTTTTGTTTCTCTTTCGTTGGGGCCTTGCAATAAGGAAAATTAATCGAACTTTATCACAAAAAATAACACTACATTTATTCTTTTCCATTAATAATATTCTGGAATATTGGTTCTGCAAATTTAAAGAATTTATATACTCAACCCATTATTTATTTCATTATTTTCTACTATAATAAATTCGAGAGAAACGTCATCAACACAACATATACCATTTAACAAACTAGCAATACTTATCTTCTCTTACACACATGGTGACAACCACATGAGAGAGAAGGCTCTTCCATACCAATGAGATTAGTCTCAGCACTGCATCTGCCCCGAGCTATATTCACAAGCAAGGTATTGTCCTTAGACAGTACTGCACAGAACAATTCTTAACGACTATATGACCCATAACTATCCAATTACCTTAACAAGTGAATTGATTTTCATTAGAACTTACACTGCCATGTGGTGTGTCTCTTGATTCCTCCGTAAGCATTCATATATTTCATAACAAACTAAATATTTCCTAATTATTTGTTTGACCTCTACCATGTTTATAAAATAAAAATTATTTTTAACTACAGTAAAAAATAATATTTACAAGTTAAAATAGGATATCACAGATCCATTGGAACGTTGTGGTTTGTTAGTGGTTTGAAATATAGTGGTTCGATTTGGTCTCTTCTTTATATTATTGGTGTTGCAGTGATTCGGTTTCAAGCACAATCCAAAAAATAACGCTTCTAAGAAGTACATTGATAAGAAAGCATGGAATACGTGAAATTATAATAATATTTATTTATGGTATCAAAAATGTTACTTTTCACCTATAAACCTGTATAAATAATGTTTGGTTTAAACGTGTATAAATAATGTTTGGTTTTCAATGGTTCATGGTGATATATAGGTTATGAAATAAATGTTGATCGATCACAAATTGTGAAAATCATTAAAATAACATTAAAGTTGTTTATAAAAATTAAAAAATTGGCAATTTGTATAATAGATACTACTTTAGTTGACACCTATAATAATGCAAAGGTAAATGTATCTATAGCCTAAAACAAAGGTTTAAATGGTTAATGTATCTATAGCCTAAAACAAAGGTTTAAATGGTTATAAGTATGATTGTAATATTTTTCTTAAACAATAAAATACCATATTTTTCCACTATTAAGATTTTACTAAGTAAATGTTAAGTATGTGCTTTGATAATGACTCCATTCATGTTAAAAACATATAGGGTACATGCTCGAAATCTTAGGAACCCATCAACAACAAAAAAAAAATAAAAAAATTGATTATCTTATTCATTTAAGAAAATATATTTTTTAAAATTTTACAAAAGTCTTACAAAGAAATTATTTTACTAATTATAGATAGTCCAAGATTGAGAAAAATACTCAATATAAACACATGTAAGCTGAAATCTAAAAATATATGACTAACTATCCTTTAGTTAAGCTAAAATCCAGAAAATTCCCTAAGAAAAAAATGCAGATGCTATAGGCCAAGTGCCTTCCTGGTAAATGGAGGCACACCCACATGTTGTATATCACAAATATCACATATAAATACTTTAAATGTACTTAAAGAACCCATTATATATAAAAGAAATTTGGCTTAATTATCAAATTTCCTATTATTAGTCCTTACCATCTGGCAATGGCCAAGAACTATAGTAATCAGAAACCAAGTGGTTGGTATTAATTGAGCTGTCTATTAGTCAAGTTAATCTAGTATAATCAAACTTTTTAGGAATATATTCATCTATTGTCTTATTTGGCCTCTTCCAGAGGCAGAGGGAAGAAACCATATACTATATTTATAAATTTGCTTGCATTTTGATGCTAAGGTAAAGGTCGGTAAATTAATGCTAACATTAGTTAAGGTTAGTTTTGTTATATTACATATATATGATCTTGTGAATTAGATATATATATCTCATTCTAAGTAAACTATAAAAAGACTCACATACAATTTGCATGAGTAAACAAGTGGCATGTGAGTGAATAAGTGGCAAATGATAGGAGGATGTAAGTGGCTAGTGAAGGCAATTCATGGACAGGTAGGTCTCTAACAGGCTTTTTATTATCAAACCTGCCTTCACAATTACAATTATATTTCTGGTATGCCTAACAATTCTTCCTCGATTTCTTTGGTTGTTTCAGAATTATTCCTCGACTGCTTCACAATTCTTCCTCCACCACTTCGACTATTTCAGAATTCTTGCCTAACTGCTTCTGACTGCTTCGAGTGCTTCTCAAGTCTATTTCAGAATTCTTCCCTAGCTGCTTCACAATTCTTCCTTGACCGCTTCAACTGTTTCAGAATTCTATTTCAGAATTCTTGCGTGACTGCTTTGAGTGTTTTAGAATTATCCGGTTCACAATTTCCTTTCACTTGTTTCACAGTTTCACAATTATTTGCCTTATGCACAATATAGTAGCAAGAAGTGAAATTACTATCAGAATTTGAAAGAGTACAAAATTTGAAAGAGTAAGAGACTATTTGAGATAAATCACTAGTGGGACAAATCAAATCAAGAATTCTCATAAAATGATAGTTTTTCTTATCTAAGAATATATATATATATATATATATATATATATATATATATATATATATATATATATATTTGTTGTATGCAAGAAAATATTTTTTTTTTTTTCTTTTCTTGTTGTATGCCCACTGTTAATCATTGGTTTTCCAAGTTCATAAAATAAACCTCTATTAATTACTTGTTTTCTAGGTTCATAAAATAAAAGCAGTTTTAAATAAAATTCTAGGTTCATAAAATAGAAGCAGTTTTTCTTACTAAGAAAATAGAAAATTGTAATTTAAATTAAGTGTTCTAGGTTCATAAAATAAAAGAAGTTTTTCTTACTAAGAAAATAGAAAACTGTAATTTAAATTAAGTGTTCTGCTATTTGTCAAGTGGTGAGATTTAGGTTTCAATAAAGCTACTAACCCCATTTTCTCTTTGTATAATAGTGATGGTTGAAGCCTCCCCGTTCTTGGATCTCTGAGCTGCAACTTAATGTAGAAATGCAGAGAAGAGATATTCTCATTGCAACCCCAAGATAGTGATGCTCAAATTAATGGTAGGGCTTGTCATTTTTTCTCGTAACTTGTATGCCCACGCAAAATACATAGATAACCATGGATACCCATGGAGGGTTTCATTTGAAAAAGGCCCTTACCGCAATCAGCTTAGGCACGACTAAATTCCTAAACTGGTTTTTCGCAGAATCCAAATAATGAATGAGAACTTGGGACTTTCACACAGGTAGGGAAGGCTCTTCTATTGCCTATGCCATATATATTAGCTTGTATTATCAACTGTTCTTTAATAATGCCTGCGATTACAACAGCCAACCGAATAGCCAAGGCTCGTCAGTGCGGATCCCAGCGCTAATTGAATTTTCGGAAAACACCCAAGTTCCCATCCGATTTATGAAATTCTTGGGAGTTTCAATATAACAAATATCTTGAAAGTCTAGCTCCTTTGTAATCGGCACACCCAACTCAGACATGTAGGCCTGTATTCTATCATCGCTTCCATACAAACCAGGATACCTCTGAATACACTTATCTTGCATGGTCTCCAACACCTTTGCGAGAGGATAGCTAATGGAAAATCTGCCTCCCCATACTTGGATAGAACCCTCACCAGATTTTCAACAATAAAGACAGTATCATCATCCCCCATGAAAAACCAATGTACATCAAGAAGACTCAATCTGAAAGTCTCAGACACAATGGGGGGAATTCTAATGGCAGATTTGTGTCCCTGCTTGTTGGTGTACTTCAAATGGGAGGTATTAAATGATATTCTCCATGGGAGTAGGGAAGAATTGTCACCCTTGCCAGTTTTCACAGGCTTCTCTAACCAAATAAACCCCCTCATCTCTTTTGGTCTCCACCACAACTTTATGTATTCTTTTCTCTTGTCCCATAACCTAGCAGAGGCGATAATCCCAAATACTATGTGCTTCAAGTCGGTTCCTGTAGAATCAGGAATAGCTTGAAGCACTTCCCTATGAATACCAACCTCATCGGCATTGACAACTTTTGTAGTATTCTCCATGGCTAAAACTTCCACACTATTACTAGTACTAGTACTCGAACTATAGCATTTGTGCTTGCTCAAGAAAGAAGAATTAGTGCACATGTAGAAAAAGCTGATGTATTTTCTAGCCGAAGAAATGATTGTGCCATGTTTCGCTTCCTGAGACAAGGAGCGAGCGGGCCTAGTGGCGATGGAAGTGGAGGAAGGAGTTCAAGTGAGGTTGTCACCACATAGAAAAAAAGACAAAACTCCTGCTACTCTCACTAGGTGGTTGTCTTCATCCAAGGCATGAAGACAAGTTTCATTTAGTCTCTCACCACATTTACCTACCAGAACAGTTGCCGACATTAGGCGCTTAAACTTTCATCCTGAAACTTTAATTCTCGGAATAGTTGTCGGCATTCACATAAACTTGATTTTTTTGCTTAAACTTTGGTCCTGAAACTCTAATGCCCAGCCCAGAAAAGTTGTCAGCATTCACATAAACTTGATTTTTTTGCTTAAACTTTGTTCGTGAAACTTTAATGCCCGGAATAGCTATGGGAATTCACATAAACTTGAATTTTTTGCTAATTATTTATGAACGGACAATTTAGTATATGCAATTGTATTTCCATATAGTCTATCATGTGGGTGATATGTAGAGTCATTTCATTAATAATAATAGTCTTATGCATGATCCAGATTTAATTCATCCCTATATACTCTTAATAATGTGACGGTTAAATTTTGCAGTATGTGGCTATGTTACCGGAAATCGGACGGTTGCCACCATTCCTGGAAAAAAAAAAGTACAAACACTAAATTGGACGAAAACATCATTTTCTATATCTGTTCTCATTAACAGTTGCATATATTTTATGGGGAACATATAATAGGTATTTTTCCATGTGCCTTTCATTATAGTTTTCTTGTTTAGAGGTCAACATCATTTTCTATATCTGTTCTCGTTAACAATTCCATATATTTTTTGGGGAACATATAATAGGTATTTTTCCATGTGATTCTTCATTATTTTTCACTTGTTTAGAGTTCATTCTTAGTTTTTTATGTATATATTTATTTAATAGTCTAGAGTTGGGACTTTGACTTCTCAAACAAACTAAGAATGCTAATGAATAATGAAAGGGCCAGGGATTGAGTCAATTTCAATGCAGTGGGCCTGCAAGTCCCTCCTTATTCTTGAATTCTGGAAGAAAGGTTTTCTTTTTCAAAAATACGCTTGGCTTTGGCTATCAAGATGATCTAGTTCAGTTGACCCAGACGCAGGTCAAGATGCAAAGTTAGTTGTTCAATGGGAAATGTTACAGTATTTTTCATATTTTAGGTTAAATGGAAATAAATAGTTGGGAATAGAACAGGGCCAATGATGATAAACACAACATAAATGGGTGAAACAACTATTGTTGTCTCCCCCACTTTTGTCTCTACGTAATTCATTAACTGAGCTATCTAGCTTGTTTGTTATCGATCAACCTCATCATTCACTGTTACTTACTCAACAAAATCACCAGAATTGACATAAGTGTGTTCAAAGTGAATACGTGCTTCAATTGGATAAATAACTAGCGCTTTTGAACTGCAACGGGCTATGCCTTCGATACTAGCTTTGGAACTAGAGGCTCTGGAACTAAAACTTCATATGCCTATGCCACCAGTCGATTAGTTGGTAAGACGTAGGGGTACAAGTGTAGGCATAATCTACTACTGTATCGATTGCCTTTTTAACAGCTTAATCGGCTGAGTCAACAGAATCATCAACATGAACTAGCTCTGCCCTATCCTTCCCTGCTCTTCTCTGCTGGAGGATCTGAAACTGCAGAATCTGTAAACTGTTTCAAGGTCAACGCTTCAATCTCCATCTACTGAGTAAAGAACAGAATCATCGAAATTAAATGGGCACATAAGGTAGAAGGATGGATGGGTAATACATGGATTACTGCCTTTTCCAAGTAATAGTGTTCTAAGTGCCCATCTCTACACTCTCTCAGCGTTGCGGCAAGGACTTGTTACTCGGCAACACCTCTTGTTATGTATAAAAATGTGACATAATTCTATTCCTTTAATAAAAGTAAAATTAAAAACTGTGATTTATATATTATATAGTTAGATTATTATATATTATTTTAATTTTTAAAATATTTAAATTTTTTTATTTTTCCATTAATTAATTAATTTAAATTTTCATTTTAAAAAATACTATTATTTTTCTAAAGATTAAACATATTTAATTATTTGTAATTTTGAAGTATTCATAAAATCAATATTCAACATATATGTCTTTCTATTTCTATCTCTTGTCCATATTAAACTGCAAAATTAAGCGTGACTGCTTTTACGTTGCGAGGAAAGTCTGAATGACATTTGATCTAAAGTTTATATATTTAGTATTAAAAATAGATAATCATATGTCACTGATGTTTATAATTTATTTTTATAGTTATAATAAATTAATATATGTTTACTATTTTTGAAGTTAATATAATAATATTTTAATTATTGTATTTTTCAGCTTTTTATTGGAAGTTGTTTTGTTAGGTTATATAAACTTTTATGTGGTCAAATAAATAATACAATTAATAATATATTTTTAATAAAATAGAAATAATTTAATCTTAAATATTTTTACTTGGTTAAAAATAAATAAAAAAATAAAAAATAATTTTATTTTAAAAAACAATTTTCAACTAAAATAATAAGCTAAATTTGACTTGGTCAAGTTATTTGCTTTTTTTGAGATCAGGGTTTACAAGAACTCATGATATTCTTGTGGAATAAAGCCTATTTAAAGAAGGAAATTAAACTAGTATAGTTTCATCTTAATTCCTGATATAGTGGTAGTGGCTAAGAAAAACATAAATCTAGCCTCAAGTGCATCTAGAAAATTCCTAGTGGTAACGAGGCCCATCAAGACACAAGGAACTCTAGAATGCTTATGGTTTGATTGAAATGACATAGCAAATCAGAGGCCAAGTATGTAGATACGACTACAGAACAACTACTTTTATAAATAAAAGAATGGAAGAGGAGAAATGTGCTACTTTAGCTAGTTGTGGAAGTACGTAGATGCGACTCCAAAACAATTATTTTTACAAATAAAAGAATGGAAGAGGAGCAATGTGATACTTTGGCTAGTTGTGAAAGTGTAGTAACATTGTGTAGGAGGCTACAAATTGGAACAACATGTCGGCTGTGTAAAACACTATGGAGACTCAAATCCATGATTGGGAGAAGCTTGACAAGATTTTTTGTTTTGTGATGAACAATGGCTAGAAACATGTGGTGATATAAAAGATAATTTATTTTTTGTGTGAAGGAAAGTGCTTCAATCAATATGTTTTCCTATAGTAGTTTTGGAAGGAGTGGTCTCTTTGTGTGCTCAAGGGACTACAATGAAAATTTGACTATGTTGCGAAAGAATATAGAAGTTATGGTAGATGGAAATAA
Organism: Pinus taeda; assembly: GCA_000404065.3. NCBI lineage: Eukaryota > Viridiplantae > Streptophyta > Pinopsida > Pinales > Pinaceae > Pinus > Pinus taeda. Next base: position 54,236 of record APFE030138419.1, on the reverse strand, counting down.
TTGAATAAAATCCATTATACTTAGCTTTTTAGCATGGCCAATAGGATTTTAGCTCTGAATAAATAGCCAACAGGTGGCAAACGAAGTCTGTTGAACTTAGGAAGAGATGAGTGTGTTGTCAAGGTTGTAATGGCAGAGCAACTAGATAAGTGCACCTTATTTAAGGAACTTCAGGATGCCTCATTGGACAATGTTTTGGTTGATCAGCCATGATGAAAGTGATCAATAACTATGTAAGGATGTAAGTTCACAATGGTGTTGATAGTATCAAGAAAATCAACGAAGAGGACACACAATGATAATGAAAATACAAATGAATAAGACAAAGACAGATAGGTTAAGTACTAAGAAAGTCTAGGTCAATGTATGGATAAGGCAACCTAGATACGTAATGCGAGTACTTGTATGGATGAGAAAGTGGATATGGTGTCAACTGTGTGAAGTTTAGTGAAGGAGCTAGTGTGTCATGAGAGCCTTAATAATGTGATAACACTAGTGGTGTGTGAACACCCTAATGGCTTTTGGTCCATGTTATTAAATATTACCATAAGAAGGTGTATTCCTCAAGTAAGTTGTAAGACTTTTTCTTAGGAATATATGCCTTATAGGAGCACATGATGACTCATGTTGTGTATGAAAAGCTTGGATAGGTACGAGGGTGGAAGGTGTAATTGTATGCTACCTTGAGGTTGGATGTTGTAATACATTAAGGCTTTGATCAAGGATAGATCTAGTGTAATGGCACATGTAGTAATCAAGTTGTGGAATGAACCACTTAAATGGGTACAAGGGTGGCATGTACTATTATCCTTTCTTGAGGGGGCTAATGTGAGAATGTGAGTTGTTTAATAAATCATGTACATGAAAAGGTGTCCTAGATAACTCACATATATGATTGCTAGTTACCCATGTACTTTCGTAGATTGTAACCTTCTTATATGGACTTTCAATGAGTGATTGGGACTAGGTTAATCTCATAAAGTTAAGTTTAATGGGGGGATTAATGGGAAGATTGTTAGGTTAGCTTAGATAAAGTTGACTTAGAGAAGTTATTGACAGTTCTAGAGCTCGAAGTTTATGAGAACAATGGTTTTTATTATGGTATTCATAGATAATGTATCCTCTTTACAGGTGAAAAGGATATGCTAATTCATCATTGTACCCATTGGGATCGTAAAGAACACCACAACCTCTCTATGTTTCATGATCATAATAATTATAAATTTATTTTAAACTATTATTATTACTACTGTTATTATTAATTATAAAATAATTGTTTCAAAAAAATGCTCTTCTCATCTCCTGAAATCCCCAACGAATAATACAAGATCTCCTAGTGTTTATTTACATTCATATGGCTTGATAGAAAAGGTTCAAGATTTCCTTCAATGCATAGAGATGTGAGCAGAGTACATTATGGAAAATTAGTATCATCTACAAACAAGATATGTATTAGGGAATAATAGGGGGTAATACAGATACACTTAAAACTACCTCTTTGAAATTCTTTTGAGAAGAGAATTCTCAACCACTCTGTAACTAATAAGAAGAGGAGGGTGGAAAGTGGATAGCCTTATACTGACCCTCTCTCAATATGGAATTGGGATGCATCCCAATTTATTAGTATGCGAAGGAGAATGTGTTGATAAAGTTCATAAGCTAAGATAAAATAGAGTGATAGAATCCTAGATTGATTAAAAAGAGTTTGAGGACTAATCAACTCAGCCCATTGAATATTATTAATAGGTTAAATTTGAATATTAATTATTTTTTATACTTAGCATCTATGGAGCATAGAGCTTCTCGGGCAAGTTCAACAGCTTCATGTATTTTCCTATTTTGTAAGAACCCAAATTGTTCAAGGGAAATGCGTGTGTATAGGACACCTATCTGTATGATTGTAATTATCTATGATATTATTTTATAGATAGATGTGTAGAGGGGAATGGGTATAAATAAGCCAAACAAATAAATATATTTAGCTTTTGGTATGAGGGAAATGAAGGTGGAATTTAAAGGGGAAATAATCTTTCTTGTGGTCCTTAAGTATTTAATAGTTGAGAGAAGATACTCACGAATAAAATCCATGCAACTACTAGGGTACCATTTCCCTCTTAATCAATGAACCTGGGGAACAACATTTCTATAGCCAATATATGTTCAATAGTGGTTATTTTTCTTAACCGAAGGTATCTTTGTAATACAAGTAGCCCTCTACAACAATATTTGAGAAGAGGGTAGCTAAGGGGCCGTCATAGTTTTTGATTCCCCAAATTGAATTGATGGATTTTCTTTTATTTTCCACATGATGAAAGAAATTTTGTATTTGCATCGCCTACTTGAGCTTAAGGGAATTAATTTTCACTTTCTGTTCCTTCTCTCGATATAGAAGGATCCTCTTTCTATTTTCTCAACTTCCGAATTTATATCCATGAGGTTCTTAGGTGCCTCAAGAGAGGTTTCAGATTCAAAAGTGGATTGAATATTTGATTGGATATCTATGTGGGCTTTAGAATCAAACTCCCTTTTTTCTTCTTCGCGTTCAATAGTGATACCCTTTGATCTATTGATATTGAACTCCAACTAAATTGCAAGAGATTCTTGGAGATCTTAGGATACACGTGACCAATTTCCTTTCAACAAATACAAAGGTGAGCGTTCTTTTATCCAACAAGGATTTAATTTAAGAGTATCGAGTGGTTTTGTTGGAAAGTGATGAAATTCTAGAAATACTTGGGAATGATCCTAGTCTACAACTATCAAATTCCATTTTCTAATATTTGGATTGGTATTTTGTAGGGAATTTGAGATAAGGAAGTTGTCCAAATGTTTGGCAATTCTACTTAATCTAGATTTGTTTTTTGTCAAAGTTTGAAGAATATTGGGGCTAAAGTTGATACAGAGACTTAGTTTGTCCAAGAGGGAAATAATAAAATCTGAGCGAGTATTAGGTTTGGTAGAGGGCCCCTAGAATTCAAAATTTCCTAGATTGAAGTTCAAATCACTTCCTATTGAAACCTTCAAAGACTTAAAAATAGGAAGAGTAGTGCAAATTTTCCATAATTCCTTCCTCTTGTAATATGGACCATGAAGGTCCAAGACTAGAATCTAGCTCATAGACTAGGTTCAAAAATATTTAATATAATGGGTATTCCAACCCGAGATTTAAGACTTTCTCATCTACAAAGAGAATCCACTACCATAAAATCCTAATTTGGGAGAAGTGGTTTGAGGATGTTTATACCTTATCCCATTCTTGCATCATTCTCGTAGGAGAAGGACATGTGGAGTGTGTAGTTCAATAAGTATTTTGATTTCCATTTCCTTGAGGGGTTGAGGAACCCCTAGATTTTAGAGAGAGGAGACTCATTTGAAGACAGAAGGAGGTCTCAATGGTCCAAGTTCCCTTAGATTTGATGGCTATTTTCCTATTTGAATTTCAAAAGAGGATTAGATATGTGCCTCCAAGGGAAGGGATTTGCATCATTTGGAACATTTTAGATGAGGTGGATTCTACTAGAAACCCCAATCCCTCACCATGATCTATAACAAAATGGTTTGGGGAAGTAGAGGAAGGGGGAGGGGGATTGAACAACACAAGGAATGAATATTATAATGATGTAGGGATAGGGGGGTGTAGGGGAATGAAAGGAAGGGAAGGAGGAGAGCATACGGAGAGGGAAGAGAGGGGTAGGATGAATGAAAATTTTGGCAAGGGGAAGTAAGGGAGAATATGGGAAGGGAAAGGGGGAGTAATGCAAGAAGTTTTAGGATGCTAGAAGATACATTCCAAAATATTTTTTTTAGGAGAAAGAAAATAGGACTTGAATCATTCAAATGATAATATTAAATGGGGAGAAAAATAGGGAATTATCCATTGTACATGAAGAGGGGGCACCCTCCAAAAGTGGTTTTCCTACATCTTTCGCGAAATAAGTATTTCTGATAGGGGGAGCTATAAGCACTACTATTTCCATCAGTGAAGAAAATATAGGTGCGAGTCTCCCTACAAATGCCTGTTTCCACTTGAGTACTTCCCAATGAAACATGCTACTTTAAGTGACTGAGGGATACTTGGGGGAATTCTATGCTAGATGAAGGGGAGACTAAGGTGGAAAAGATGAGTATAATGTATTTCTACACCAAGTATTTCCCTATTCCTTCCCTAGTTCCATAGTCCCTTCTTAGGTGCCCATGGGCATGGCAGTGAGTGAACACATTTAAAATGGATTCATTTGTTGATGATGGTTTGGTGGTACATAATTGATTTTGGAAGGCCTAGTTTGTGACTAAGGCGAATGAGCAAAATAGCCATACAACTTGGTTATCGAAATGAGAAGCCTGCATCATAATATATTGGAATTTACTTAATATGAGATTTATATAGCACATTATAAAATTAATCCAAATTATATTTTACAAGTTACTATATACCGCATAATAATCTTATAACGTCAAGATTTTGTGGCCATTCTTTTTCATTCTCAACCAAGGTGAGACGTCCAGTCTATTGTTAGCCAAAGCAGCGTTTTCTACATTATCAGTGTTCACATTTATTCGACTTGAATATGCAATTTTACCAAAGTTATTTTCCTTCGTAAAAAATTAAGAATATTCACATTCCATGCAATTGTACATCAGATTATTGTAATTGTGTACTCAATAGCCTTATATAAGACTTCTGTTCATAGGAGATGTCAAATATTTGAATTTGTCCTCTTCTTAGGGGAAAAACAAATTGGTCCAACGAAGATGGGTGGGTAGTGAGGACTCGGATCACGGGTTTTCAGTCTATATCCTCTCAATCCAATTTCGTTACGCAATAATATTCTCACATATGTAGTTATCAGTGATGCTTGTGTTAGTGCGTTGCATCACACGCTTTTAAACTTTTTAAATTCAAGTTTATGGTGGTGGTAGATTTCTAAATTTCGTTGATATAAAGCAAAGTCAAACCGTGTCTTATGTCCAACTAGACATACAGCAATAATCACTAAAAACACATAATCCATAATAAACGATTCAGCTTTCGATTTACCAACAGAGAAATCACTATTAGTGATTGAAGACGTTAACGATTAAGAAATGAAAAACACTGCAATGAAGATAAGTATTTAGCGAAAGAAACTAGATATTAAAGAAAAATGAGAGAATGGGATGAAGATAGCTATTTAACAAGTGCAAAAAGTTATGAAGATAACTATTTAACCAATGAACAAAGTTTTGTGATTATTTGTTTTACCTAATAATAATTAGATATATTAGTAAAATTTTATTACTATAATTAGTTGAGGATTGCTTTATAAACAAAGTGAAGGTAAAAGACATCAGATAATCAGACACCACAGATTACATCATAAATTTGGTTACGTCTGACAAACTTGTAAACAATTTTTGATGAATTCACCTATTTATATCATTCAGCTAGCCGCCTCGTGCCGCAATAATATTAGCCATCTCTAACGTGGGAGAGAGATGTCCGTTAACGCTCGTTTGAATAATTCAAATCTATTTTCTGGAAGAGTGCTAGATAATGAATTTTCTGGAAGAGTGCTAGATAATGAATTGTATATCACTATCAATTTCTTAGCCTCATGCGACGATGTCAATTGTCAACTTCAATGTCATCAAATGAATGCTGGTTCCCGCGGGAAATTTGCTGGCAATCTCCCATAACCAGACGGGGAAATCTTGAATGATACATACGCGCGTTTGAATAACTTGAATAGTTCTGGAGGACTGTTGGGTGAAGAATTCTAGGTAAATGTCAATATTCTAGCCTCATGCGACAATGACGATTTTATAATTCCAAAGTCACGAAATCAATCTTAATATAGATGAACCAATTTATATAATATAGTATAAATGATAATTATAAATTTATAAACGGAAGGTAAAAGACATCAGATAATCAGACACCACAGATTACATCATAAATTTGGTTACGTCTGACAAACTTGTAAACAATTTCTGATGAATTTACCTATTTATATCATTCAGCTAGCCGCCTTGTGCCGCAATAATATTAGCCATCTCTAACGTGGGAGAGAGATGTCCGTTAACGCTCGTTTGAATAATTCAAATCTAATTTCTGGAAGAGTGCTAGATAATGAATTGTATATCACTATCAATTTCTTAGCCTCATGCGACGATGTCAATTGTCAACTTCAATGTTATCAAATGAATCCTGGTTCCCGCGGGAAATTTGCTGGCAATCTCCCATAACCAGACGGGGAAATCTTGAATGATACATACGCGCGTTTGAATAACTTGAATAGTTCTTCTGTTGGGTGAAGAATTCTAGGTAAATGTCAATATTCTAGCCTCATGCACCAATGACGATTTTATAATTCCAAAGTCACGAAATCAATCTTAATATAAATGAACCAATTTATATAATATAGTGTAAATGATAATTATAAATTTAAATCCACTCGACTCTATAAATTATAATAATTATTTATATTCATGATATTTCAAAATTCCATAATTAAATTAATTAATAGAGATACATAGATAGATAATTGGTCACGTGACCTCTAATCTAAGGTGAAGGTTGATATTTTAACGAACTCTCTAAAACATAATATTTCATTTTCACTATCATCGCTAATTGACTTGCTCTTAAGGGCTCATATAAAAATTTAATATTTATAATAATTAGATAAAAATATATGTTTTCACAATTGAATATAAATAATTATATTAAGAACTATGATATATCTATATTAACTTTGAATCTTTTAATGGTCAAGAGAAATCAAATATCTAAATATGCTAAGCTCTTTTTAGTACAAAATTTGATGAATCAAATTCGTCCGGGTATAAAAATTTACTCAAATTTCACACCCAAAATGAGGTTTTCGTTTTCAAAGTTTTGATCCCTCTCAACGCTTTGGTAATTTCGAAATTAAGATGGATCCACGGTAGTTGTGGCAAGAGTTGTTCTACAACCCAGTATGTGGGTGATGTTGTAGTGGTGTAAATATTTGTAAACATTTAACATAAATATTAGAAAAAATGGTTAATAATGTAGTGTTGACTCGAAGAAATATAATTAAGTATAAATATAAAAACCAATTGCACAAATGAAACAAAACAGTTTGCCATTTCAAAATCATGTGTGGATTAGGAAATGATAGAGAATGTCGAGACACAACAAGATCACTAGGTAATTAAGGATGAGGAGATAAAGCACAAGTTGCAGGAACTTGGAGTTATCAGGTGTGTTCTCGGTGATTTCATGTCGTGTATGTTTTTGCATTTAATTCAGGAGGATAGACAAATCCTTTTGAGTGATAAATTATGGCTCAGTGAAGTTCAAACCAAAATTGATATGGATCTATTTTCCTATGATAACATTATTGAGTTTTCACAAGTCATACATAATGGAACAAATGTAATAGTAAGTAGTTTATTTCAAGTTTCATCATTGTATATGCCAAGATATATTTATAATCATTCAAAGTGTTGTTATTATTCAACATACCCACGCCACGACGGATCCAAATGTTCTTCGCACTCAGTATTTGTATAGGTACTCTATAGTCCTCTTGAACCCACATCATTGCACGAAGAAGCATTCTACAACCTAGTATGGAGGTGATGTTTTAGTGGTGTAAAGATTTGTAAACATTTAACATAAATTTTAAAAAAAATAGTTATTAATGTAACTTCGACCCCAACAAAATATATTTACGTGTAAATATAAAACACAATTACACAAATCAATTTTTCAGTTTCAATTCAAGTGAGTATTACGAGATGTGGAGATGATGGAGAATGTCAAGATAAGGGAAGCTCCTAATTTGATTACGGATCAGGAGATAAAGAAAAAGCTACAAGAATCTGGAGTTATCAGGTGCATTATCGACAATCTTATGCCCTGTATGCTATTATATTTAATCTATGATCATAAACAAATTGTTTTGGGTGATCAAGTATGGCTAAGTAAAGTTTAAAACAACCCTAATATGGATTTATTTTCCTATGACAATGTTCACAATTTTTCATAAGTAAGACGTAATGGTACATACATAATAATAAGTAGGTTATTTCAGATTTCATTATTATAATTTTCCATATTTATTTATAACATGTCAAATTGATGTTATTAATCCACATAACTAGGTCGCAATGGATTCAGACACTCCCATAACTAAGTATTTACACGAGTATTCTATAATTATCCTAAACCCACATCATATCTCTCAATAATATCAGAATGCATCTCAATTAAATTTAATAATAGTTCTGGTTGAAACATTGTATAGGTGATTTACAATCCCTGAGGTGAATGCAGTTATAATATCTATGACTTCTTCTTTTTTCCACATCAAAAGTGAAAATCAAGACCGTGGGAGTATGAAAGGATCATGTGGTAAGTGTGATGCATGATTATCTTTTCTGTGATGTTAGTAGAATTGGATGAAAGAGCATGTACAAGGCATATATGCAAAAACTTAAAGAAGAAGTAACATAGAAGAGAGCATAAGGACAATACAACCAATATTTGGTAACGAAGTTTGTCCAATGGGTGCTATGTCCTTGGGCCCTGCTTCAGTACTACGGAGGCTTCTTCATTCATTTGAGAAAAAATCAAAATGAGTAGATGGAAAAATATATGATTATACCTCAAATCCTTAGAGTGGCTTGAAAATTGGCTCCAAAAATCAAAAAGAAGAATGCACCAGTCAAATCCTTAAGAAATTCTAAGTAAAATGAGTATAAACTTAACTATATTCCTAGACTTTGAACTCTTGACCCCCAAGAGAGTCTCCAAGATTCCACAACAGAATCGAAAGGGAATATTATATAGAATATTCTTGTATCTAAATTAATGCATGAAGGGTTCTACCCCTATCTTAGTTCTTGCGGCTCCACCTCTCAACCTTCCTCCCTCAACCCACATTCTCCCATGTGCACGTCTTTCGTGTCAGTTTAAATATATTTCTCATGGTAGATATAACAAGAAATGTGTTGTTGGCCCGATCATACTATGTGGCAGGTTAAGGTTTAGGGACCATGGGACGTAGGTTTAAATCTAGTGGACCCCAACAACATACATTTTCTAAAATAAAAACAAATGATTAAATCAAACCTTCACCACTAATTAAGCTACCAGAGTAATATATTATATATTTAGACCACTGTTAAAATTGTCAATTAATGATTTTCCCGATTTGAAGTTGAATTTTCCATGGTAAATTAGGGCCAATTCACCACTTGTTTGCTGCCACAAGGCACCATCTGATTGGGCCATGTGACCCCATACTATTGGGCCACTTGATATGCCTCCAAATTTAGTGCGTGATGATGAATTTGGCAGTTCCACCAAATTTAGTTACAACTAAAAGGAGTCCCAATTTTAGCAAGAATATGCTAACTTTAGTTGTTGACTAGGCTGGACCACCAAATTAGCACTTCTCCAAATTTATGTAGCACCAACTAATCCTTTTTCTTTTTTCCATGTTTGAGTAGAAATTTGATTGAGAATAAATTTCACATACAAAGTTAGATTGAGGCACCATTTTTGTTGTTATATTCCTTGTGCCAAGCTTTTAGACTTGGTGTTGGTTTTGTTGGTATTCAAGGAATTTTATTTTCAGGCCATTAAGAATTCTATTGGATCATTACTTCCCACAAAAGGAATTTTTGTCCTCCACAAGTATAAACAAGAACAACAATCTAATGTACTCTGATCTACATAACAAAATGTCTCTAACGGGCCACACTTTCCCTTCCTTCACCTTTGTACTTTAGAATCGAGAATGATGAGGCTAACGCATGTATCAATATGAAAAGATGTAGCTTCCTATACATGTGTCACAACTTGCAAAATTCCAAGCAAGACCATACTTTCCAAGAGTCTATAAAATAGTCATGGTCGAATTTTACAATAGAACTTGTATTCTTTGTTATCGAAGTAAAGGGAAAATTATCGCTATGTTGCATTCATAAATGATGTTATACACTTCATCACTTTTACAAATTCTTGCCCATTTATGTGGTGTGTAAAAAGAAACATGTGATTTCCAATGGTGGCCATGCTCAACTACTTAAGAATGCCTCTCATCTCTTTCCTAACCAGTCCAATGTGATTTCTCCTTGTAGCTAGTTTTCTTGTTGAATTTCTTTATCAATCGGCTCCTTCATAGGTGCTTTCATATGCTTTTTTTCCTTATTTAGGTGTAGCCTTTGATGGAGCTTCCAACATGTGGATTTTTTATGTCCATTATTATCGCAATGGATACAATAGTTTTTTTTCTTCAAACTTTCTTGACTTTCTTTCAAATCTCCTTCATAGGCAACATAAACTTCATTGAATGGTCGTCTTTGATATGGTTGTGGTGAGCAAAAATTGAACTAGTTCTTCCTTTAAAATTCTCACTACCACTAGAAGGTTGTGATGTTCTCTTAGAATCCTATATAGACACAAACGTGCTTCTTGAGGACTCTCCTATCTTTGTGGGTTTGGAGTGTCCTTCATTGACTTCCTCTTTGAAATAGCACAATCTTACATATCAACATGATTCCACCACTTCAATTGGATTAAAAATTCCCTAGAAATTTACTCGTAGGCCCATTCCTTCATATCCCATCTTCTTAATTATCTTCAAGCCAATGCCTATAATGTTATTTCCAAAGCCACCAAAATCATCATCATAATGAGAACATGAAATTGAAGAATCACTGACAATGTGTACCTTAGTTTGCAATTCTGAAGTGGGTGATGATGGCTTCACTCAGCCTTATTTGTACATAACCTTTTCAAATCCAATTTTATGGCTTATATCTAAAGATGCAATCCTTCTTTCTCCTCTATTGCTTCTTGTAGTAGTCTTGTCATTTGAACATTCTCTGTTTGAATGCTCTATTTGATCTCATGAAATTCTTAGAGCTATTAATTCTTTAATGATATTTTTGAATAATGAGATTATATGAAGAAGAATAATTAAATTCACATGAATATGGTTATGGAATATCAGAGGGTCTCCCCCTTGATTTACTGAAACATAGTCTATTGCCTTCTCCTTCTGCTTCTTTTCCTTCCTTAATACTCTCTTCTCATATCCTGCAAACAATTTATCTACCATGTCTTCCATCCTATAGGAATCTTTATCGAAATATTTTTCATTCAGGGCATGAACATCGTCATTCAGAATTTTCCTTCTTCATGTTGCACATTGAATCTCTAGGTCAAGATACTTGGGTTTCCCTTCACCCTTTTTGAATTTCACCTTGCTTATCTTCCGCACTTGCAGTTCACGTCAATATGAAGATTGTTATGATACCAACATGATCTAGTATATTTTATTCAGCGATGTTAGCATAATTGCATGAAAGAGCATGTAAAAACCATATAATCAAGCATGTAAAGAAGAAGAAAAGTAAAGGATACGATAAAGGAAATGCAAGCAATATTTGATAACAAATTTCATCTAATGTCAAGTACGTTTCTGGGCATTTCTTCAATAGTGGGGAGATCTATTCATTGATATTAGAAAAAGTGAAAATGAGTACATGGAAAATTACAACATTATACCTCCAATCCAAGGAGTGGCCTAAAAATTGGTTGCTCAGATCCAAAAAATAGACTACACCAATGAAATTCTTGCAAGATTTTCAGTACAATCAGTATAAAATCAACTATATTTTACCACCATCAACACTAGACCCTCAAGATAATATCCAAGGTACCACAATAGAGTCTAAAGGAAATATTATATAGAATATTTTAGGAATATTCCTAAGGAATTTTTGCATGGTTCATATAACAAGAAACATGCCATTGGCCTAATGGTACAACATGCCAAGTTAAGGTTTGGGGAGTGGGGGTTGCAGTTTCAAGCCACATGGTCCCAACAACATGCATTTTTTAAAATAAAAAAATGATTAAAAATCTATCATCACTAATTAAACCATGAGACTAATATATTATATATTTAGAAAAATTTTAAAACGGTGGATTAACCATTTTCCTGATTCGAATTTGACTTTCCCATGGAATTTTGGGGCTGATTTATCAACCAGTTGGGTGCCACATGGAACCATATGATTGCACCATGTGGCCCCATACTATTGGGCCACTTCAACTACCTCCAAAATTATCAGGTGCCACCAAATTTGGTAGTTCTACCAAATTTAGTTACACCTGAACCAACCACCAACTGTAGCAATACTTTTCCAAATTTAGTTGTTGATTTGGCCAAACCTCCAAGTTGGTGATTCTCCAAATTTATATGGCACCAACTAAACCTTCATATTTTTTCCAGGTTTGACTAAAAACTTTTACTATGTATAAATTTTGCGTACGAAATTTCATTGAAGCATTGTTTGTGTAATTTGATTCCTTGCGACGAGCTCTTTCAGTTGGTCTTGGTTTCACTAAGATTGAAGGACATTTTATTTGTAAGCCATTAGGGATCCTCTTGGATGGAAATGGAATTAAAGAGTATTAATTTCTTATGTGCTTCTAGGAACCATGGATTAGCACTGGATATTATTTATATTTTTCAAGTAGAAGAAATGTCCACACACATCTCTAACCAGCTCGCTCAAGAAGAAGGGGCCTTATTTTGCAAATGAATCAAGTGAAGCAAGCACTAGAGTAACATTTTGAAAATGGATAAGGAAAAATTCTCACACATATAATAATGGAGGGACTTCTACAAAGCGTGGATATGATGATACACTTGGTAAGCAAAGTGATGATAAATCAACTAATAAACCAAAACAATTCAAGAGATATTAAGTGGCCATATGTGTTGAGTGGCATTTGAATATATGGAAATAGGTTATATACCATTTTTTTGTTCTCTACATATTCCATATCTTTTACTGTTTCTAAATTACATACTTAATAACTTATTACTTTTCCAAACATATGAGTGAAATAAAATCCATCACATCCCATGCGCATTGTTTTTCTACTACGATGGCTAAGGTTCAGCCTTATACGACTACCTCTCGTACTCTATTTATGTTAATACCTTCTGATGGACATTCATTTTCCTGAGATAGCGTCAAATCCTTCTTTACCATAGTTTCTTGCCTTGATATTTCAATTTTTTTAACTACAGGTCGATACCTCCATGTTTTAGTCTATATGGTTGGTTATACCTTGTTTATGGATCCTTTCATGGATCTCATCAAGTCTCCTAACAAACAAGGAATCTCCTTGGTAAGTAATCTTCATTTTACCTTTGCCTTCAGTTCTTTTGTAAGAAAATGTTTTTTCCTCTCTTTGAATATGACTTCTTCTCCTTCTGCATTAGAGAAAATGGCCTCGAGTTTTGGTATTTATATGACAGGTACTTTAGTTTCTGTTTCTCCCCGTTCCTTTTGTGACACTATGAAATCTAGTCTCGGTTCCTCCTTCTTTGGCTATCAGTTGATGAAGCGCCTTTTATTGAAGTTCCTCTAGTTGAAGATTCTTTTTGGGAGGAAAAGTTCTTCTCTGGAGTTGGTTTGATCTCCATATTTAATGGATTGTGGTTGCAGTTAGCTAAACATCACACTTGGCTGTTTTATCAACAAAAACATTTGATTTCTAATAACTTGAAAATTACCCTCTAGCTAGAGGCTTTCTTTTGTAGTATTTGACAAACCTTTAAATCATGGGTTAATTCCTAAATATGGTCTATGGGTATAGGGAAACACAACACTTTCTATGCAACCCGCATTCCTTTCATTCGACCTTCTCTTAGCTTCAATCTCTACTACTCTAGTTGGGTAAGGCTTTTGACCGTCACTTTGCACATGTGAAATATGTCATCATTGTGTACAACTAGTATTTACATAAGAAAATTCTGTAGTTATTGTGATGATATTAAAGATTACTTGAAGCCCACATATGCAGGCAGTAATACCCCTCCATTGTTGTAATGTTGTTTTCTTATTGAGACTTAATGATATTAGTAGGAATAATGAAAAGCCATGAATTGCATTGAATTTTTTATGTAAACAAATAAATTATTTTATTGATAAATAAATAAATTTAATTGAAGTACTTGGGAATGAAATACTTGAACATGAGATTCTTGCCACAGAAATAAAAACAAAAATCTCATTGGTAAATGAGTTTGGGATAATTATTTGATGATAAAGATTGTATATAAGTGTAATGGATATGAGATAAAATCCATTAAATAATTTAGTTGGGGAAATATGTTAATCAGGGATAAGTATAATGCACCACGGGAGTGAAAGGCAAGCTTTTAAGAAAATTCCTAAGCAGGTGGACGTAAGGACCACAAAAGTGGGATGCCGCTAAAGGAAAAAATTATCATGAAAGAATGATATAAAATATCTATTGAAGGGATCAATAGAGGTTTTAAATACCATGGAAAGAACTTTTCAGCTCAGGGATGAACTGGAGATTTGCACTTCAAGCCTATGTAAGATTCCCAGGTGTTCTATCGACAATTCTAGTTGGATTACATTATTATGTGATTTATTTTATTTTATTTCTCTTGATTATGAGTCAGTTTTGGAGTTGTTATATGAAAAATATTTAAGAAGTTTTCACGTTTAGAATTATTAAAACTACCAATTTATTTCCTAGAAAATCAAATTTAACTCACAAACGTGGGTATTTATTGATTAGAAATGAGCCTTTGTTTGAAGGCTAAGTTTTACTATTCTAGTAGCATGCACATAATTTATTATTTCTGATTTAGTGGAGTGAAATGCGAATCTGATACTATAGCGCATATAAATGACTAACAATAGTCTTAGTTGTTAAAAAAAAGATAGGAATCAAAGTATTAAATTAGCGGCGATGGCAGTAATCAGTATCTATAGGTTTTTTCGGTTGTTCTAGTAATGCAGAAAATAATCGGGCATGTTGATTGGAGGAAATCTATTAATAAAGTTTGCAGAAAGAGGTGAATAAGGAAGTTGTTAGAGACAATTATAAATAATTATTTGAATCTTAGATATACAATTCTCTAATTTATGTTTTCATTTGAATATCAGGAAAACTTAACTTTGGTAACATATAGTTAACAAGGTGCGACATGTTGAGAGTTATGTATAGGAATAGAGATAAAATAAAGAGAGGAAAACTATATAGGAACTCATTCAATCTTGATTTCTCTAGCCATTATACAACATATTTTACCCACAACCAAACTTCTAGTGCTATGAGTAGATGCATTGCTCAATAGAAACATGGTAACATCTATGGATCTGTATGAAGAGACTAGTGCACTAACAATATAATTCGAACACCAAGCCAAAATAACCACAATATATGCTCCTACATGTAGAGAAATATTTAATTGAAACAAATAATGAGTATTACTAGGAGGTAAACAATGTATTAATGATATATTTACAAAAACACTGATAGAAAATGAACAATTCACCTTATTCTTTAGGGATAAAGGAAGATACACATCTAAAAAAATATTTACAGGTAATAATTTAGAACTTCAACAAAAATCACTTCACTAAGATACATAGATTAAACTAGTACAATTCTACTATAAATTGACATTAATATAGATGTAGAGCACACCCAATCAACATATGTATATAACTATGTAACTCATATGAAACAAAGAGTGGGAACAAAATCCTGAATATTTATATAAATATATGTAAAGTTTTAGGAGCAATATTACATCACACTCAACCATAACAAGAGGAAGGAAACCGCCTCAAGCAAGCCATCTCTAAAATATAGTCCATACATATATACTAATTGTATATTCCCTGTTCTTATCATAAATTACATAAGGTCTTCTGCATGGTATAAAAACCATGTTGGGTGGCACAATAGTTTAGAGACTGCACCATCACTATGTAGGGTTGCCATTAATGCAATCCTAAAAAAACAAAACAAGGATTGGGTGTAACATAAGCAGGACAAACAACCTCTAGTAAAGAGAATGATGAGCATATAGGTCTCATTAATTTAGTAAAATTAACCTCCACTTTGCTCACATGAGAAGTACATCGATGGGTTGTACACCCAAATTACCCTTTCATAGAAACCACATTGGCACACCATAACAATTAGAGCCTGATGGTAAAGGTGAACCAACCTGGAAGCACAAAGATGCCATATATGCATTGAGAGAGATCTTTTGGTTGAGCGTGAAAGTAAAATGTGGTGAAAGGGTCAAGATGCACCTCCAAGAACAGTGGTTTTGGCATTAACATTATATAATGAAGCTAAATTCTATATAACTCATTTACAATATGAAATTCTTAAAAAAAAGGGTTAACAAGATTGCACATTCTCATGAATGGCATGGACACGGAAGGGGGTATGGAAATACATGCACACCATCTCATATCTTCACCTCTAGAAGATAACATTTGCTGATGTGAGATCTAGAGTCAGTTCAAAAATTACAAAGCAGGAACAAATTTAGAGAACTCTCGTCATAGAAGTAAAAATTTCTAACAACTTGTGATATGATATAAATTACTATGGCCTTAAACAAAAATAAAGAATGCTTCAAAAGTAGCAGAAGTAATTCATATTTTCCACTCCAGAAATCAACGACATTTCTTCAAGGAGGCCACGCTGCTGAAATTCTCTATATGATCCAATGGATAGAAATAATATAGAAATTTGCCAGAGGGATAGAATCTTCGTGGCTCGATTGAACCTTAAAATAAAAAAAAAACAACTAGAGGAAAATCTAGTAGCCTGAGAAGGAGATACAAATTGTAGGCAAGGATATATAAATCACTTAAACGAATCAATAATACTGAAAATGACTAGGAAGCACCTATAACAAAGAAAAAATGAATGATAAAAAACAGTGTGTTACATGAAAACATAAGGACTGGGATGTGGTGGACTGATTCACCTCGCGAATGTGTTGTATGCAGAGGTTTTCGAAAAGAGGGCATGCCTGTAGCTTTCTATCTTATAGCAATGAAACTCATAAATCAAATTAAAAGGTAATAACCCTAGTGAAGGTTTTAGATCCATTAGAAAAGAGGAAATTATAAGCAAAATCTAGGAACTGTGACCACTATAGGTAAAACCCCACTTTGATAATATTGATACTCAAAGTAAATCTTACCATTGATATATGGGCCCAGCCAGTGCCAGAGCTCTGTCCATACCCAGTTGCGCCTTCATAGTTGAACACTAGTTCCATAGATGGAGCAGGTAGCCTTTTCCCCAAAGTGATGAATAGACCTATGACCGTGTGCAAGGATAGTCTTAGGGTTTGGATAAGTGTTAGCCACTGTTGATGTGGTGAAACCCCATCCTACCTTTCATACAAATGGATTCTGAGTATTCAGGTGAGCATCACATGGATATGGGTTACATGTCCATAGAGGATTTAGGTACCGAACCCCAGGAGCATGCACACCATCTGCTAAGGGTTAGGCTCAAGGTAGGTAAAGGGGAAACTCTGACACTATTCCAACCCATGTTCAAAACAAATTTATAAAAATGAGAATACCAAGGTCAAGAGAATGATAGGGCATGTGAACTATAAATTTTATAACACCATACACATGACTTAATACCAACCACCATTACCAAGGTCAAAAGGGGCCTACATTGACATCAAAATCTCATCCTAAAGAATGCAAGGCGGTGTATATATATGAAAAAATGATTAGTTGAAATATATATATATAATATATATATATATATATATATATATATATATATTATATATATAAATATATATATATAAGGTCAAATACATAGTGTGGCTGAGTGATTAAACTCATGTGAAGATTTGGTAAATAAAGAGTGTTAACCAATACCCAGTCCATCTTGTTGAAACAAAAGCAATGTATATGTTCCAAGGGTATGATAACAATGTTTAGGTATAATTTTTTTTGGGAGAGTTGTGACAGATAGTATCAGAGCCCAAGTTCACCACTCGGCCGAGGTACCACTACAGAAAGTAACATAGAACGTTGTGTAAAATTGAAGAAGTGCAGTATGAAGGAAGAACTAATAATCATTTTCATTTGAATTGCGAGGTAGGCACATGAACCAATTACAAGAAAGAAGGTAGAGGAGGCTCCAACTATCACTAAAGGTGAAGACTTGTATGTTGAATTGGGAAATTAATCCACCCCAACAACTACTGAATTAATGGATGTCACTAGAAATCTTCAACAATAATTGGCATACCTAAGGAGAAAGAATGAATATATGTTAAAGGCCTGCGAGGATAAATATAGGGTGATGAGAGGGTTGACTGAAAAGTCAAGCCATAGAACTGTGGAACCTAAAATATTGAAAGGAAATAAAATAAGCACAAAGTCAGAGAAATCTAATGGTGGGGGGAATATGATAGAACATATCTAGGAACACAAAAGAGAATGAAATGAATGGAGTTACAAGGGGAATTAAAGAAAATCAAGCCCCGTACTTTTGATAGGGGAAAGGAGGAGGATGTTGAAGCATAGTTACATAATATGACCAAATGTTTCCAATTTTATGAATACGAGAGCAGCTTAAAGGCTAGGTTGGCTATTTATCAACTGCAAGGTAAATCTACTCTCTAGTGGGAGGAAGCAAAAATTGTGCATGTACTGGATGAAAAAATAGTAACTTTGGAGGAATTCTGGAAGAAATTCTAACACTACTATTTAAGTGAATGTTTTTATGAGTACTGTGTAAAGGAGTTCCATGAGTTGCAGTTGGTTTAGCTAACTATGGATGAATTTGTGGAAAGGTTTACCAATTATCCATGGTACATTCCCTACATTAATGAAGAGAAATCCAAGGTACAACAGTTTTTGAAGTTCTTGCGTACTGTCTACAAGGAACAAATTGAGTTTGACAATCTAAAAACAATGGATGAAGAACTAAGGAAGGCAAGGTTGTGTTACAAAAAGTTTAAGAATAATGGAGAATGCTCTAAATTTTCGCAGAATAAGGATAGAGCCAAACCTATAATTGGACGAAAATGACAGAAACCTGACTATATTAAAAGTTTTGGAAAGGATCATCAACGGAAAAAGTTCAGTAAGGGGAACATAAATCAACCGACATACTCTCAATATAGGTCCAAACATATGGATATGAATGGCAAAAATATTAGTGGGCGTAAGGAAATAGTACCATGTAAGTGTTGGGGGTGTGGTGACCCTCATCTACTGAGGAGTTCCCACATAATGCCATTTTTCTTAAAAATATCCTGCAATCTTTTTACAAAGGCACCACAGTGAATGATATTTCTAGAAATATTCCCAGAATAAGCACAACCTTGGAGGATATATAAGAGGAACATCAATCAACAATGATTAAAATTGAAGGTAATATTTCAAAATGACATGTTTCTATTTTAGTTGATCCAAGGACTAGTTTAAGTTACATTGGAAGATAGGTGGTATACAAATGTAAACTTAAAACTAAAAAATATAAAACTTCTTAGACTCTTAGTTGGTACAGGTAGAAACTACCACCAAAAGAAGAGAAATCGACCGAGTAAAATAACATTATATTGATTTAAATGGACATTATACAACAGTAAACTTAAATGTACTTCCACTATGATAATATGATTTACTAATTGGCATATACGATTTGGAAAAGAAATGGGCCATTATAAACTATTTAGAAAAGCAATGAACTATGTGAATCAGTAAGGACAAAATCAAACAATTTAGGAAATACTAAAACTTATCGATGAAGAAAATATCATCCCTACAAATGACAAAGGATTCACAAAAGGGGTGTTAATTATTTATGTTTCACGTAGAGGTAAGCGAACAACAAGGAGAAGAGCAAAAATTATATTTCGTGATGTCTTTCTTGAGGAAATTCCAAGTTTACGCCCCCCTGCAGAGACAGATTTTTCCATTGACTTGGTACTCGATGCAACCCTAATTTCTAGTGCCCTTGACTGAATGATTCCATGTGTATTATTAGAGTTGAAAATGCAACTACAAGAACTATTGGAAAAAGGCTACATTAGGCCCAATGTGTCACCGTGGGGAGCTCTTGTGCTATTTGTCAAGAATAAGGATGGAACATTTAGGTTTTGCATCGATTATTGATAACTAAACAAGTTAACAATTAAAAATAAGTATCCATTGCCCCATATTGATGTTTTATTTCTTCAACTAAGGGGGAAACCATTTTTTCAAAAAAAGACTAAGGATGGGATATCATCAATTCTAAATAAAAAATTAGGATATTAATAAGACATCCTTCAGGACCAGATATTGCAACTATGAGTTTATAGTGTTATCGTTCAGCCTTGCTAATGCCCCAAAAACCGTTATGTGCCTGATGAATAGTATATTTAGCAAATATTTGGACAATTTTGTGCTGATATTTATAACCTATTGAAGAGGGACATCAGGAAAACTTAAAATTGGTGTTACAAACTTTAAGGGAACATCAATTAGATGCCAATATAGTAAATATGAATTATACAAAAATAGAATACAATATTTGTGCCACGTTATTTCTAATGAAGGGATATCAATGGATCCTGAGAAGATTAGGGCCAGAGTAAATTGGCCAATACCAAAGGATGTATCTATTGTCCATCCATTTATGGGAATCATAGGAAACTACCAAAGATTTAAAGAGGGATTCTCGAAGCTAGCACATCATATCACATCCTTATAGAAAAAAGGAGTAAAGTATGAATGGACTACCAAATGTCAATAGAGTTTTGATAAGTTGAAACATGTGGCTCCCATATTAAAACTTTTAGATACAAATAAATAATTTACAGTTTGTACTAACACCTACATGGATGGGATATGGGAGTTTTAATGCAACCGAATTCAGTGATAGCTCATGAATCTAGGAAGCTCAAAACACATGAAAATAATTATGCTATATACAATTTAGAACTAGTCATTGTAAGGCATCCCTTAAATATGTGGAGGCATTATCTATTAGGAAAGAAATCGAGTTTAGTAACTGATCATATCAACCTAAAATATATTTTCAGCCAAATTGATATCATTGTCAAGCAAGCTATATGGATGGCATTTCTTAGTCAATTTGAAGTTGACATTAGAAACATAAAAGGGAAATAAAACAAGATAGTATATCCGTTGAGAAGACATGCCTAAACTCTAATGCATGTGTCTATTAGAAGTGTTAATATCATTTTGATAGAGAAAAATAGGAATTTCACAACTAGCTACCTAAAATACTTGGAAATTCAACAAAAATTATGTCTGATTAACATCGCTAATTATGCAAGAAATTCTAAAAAATTGTTGATTTACAAAAAATGATATTATGTTCGCAAGAGACCTTATGCAGGACATACTAGGTACCAAAATATTATTACAACATTAAGGAAGAATTTGTTTTTGCTAGGTATAAAGAAAGAGGTTGTTGAATATTTATCAAAATGCTTAGTGTCAACAGGTAATGGTTGAATATCAAAACCCTATCGAGTTACTAAATTCCACTACCTATCCTTGAAAGGAAGTGGGAAATAATTTCTTTAGGTTTTATCACACGATTACTGAGGACCAAGAAGCAACATGACTCCATCATGGTGGTGGTGGATACCTTAAGTAAGGAAATAATTTTACACTGGTACAATCCACTTATGGTACAACCAACATTGCTAATATCTCTGTGGAAAATATTTCTAGATTACATGGAGTCCCCAAGGAGATAGTGTCTGATAGGGAAGCCAAATTCACCTAAAAATTTTGAAAGGCATTATTTGGAGGAATGGGAATTCAATTAAAGTTTAGAATTGCATATCATCCCCAAACTAATGGGAAAACTAAGAGGAGTAATCATATTTTAGAGGACATGCTAAGGATGTACGTCATGGATAAGCCTACTAAATGTGAATAATTTATGCATTTAGAATAATTTTCCTATAATAATAGCTATCAAACATCCAACAAAATGAGTCCTTTTAAAGCCATGTTTGGAAGAAAATTCCATATACCTCTGAGTTCGAGTCAGCCAAAGGATAGGTTGATACTAGGACTAGATGCATTGCACAAGATGGAGAAAATGTTATGGATGACCCATCAGAACAGTAAAACAACACAAGACAGATAGAAAAGCCATGCAAACAAAAAAGGAACACAGAAGGAGTTTAAGATTGGAGATAATGTTTAGTTAAGGGTGAAATTGAGAAAAATTACTTTAATAAAGTGAACCTATCCAAAAATAGCGCCATGATTTTATGGTCCATTTGAAATTCTGGAGAGAGTTGGACCCATTGCTTATCAATGAAAATTACCTAGTCATATTAAAGTTCCTAATGTTTTGCCTATATGTTTACTTAAGAAATATGCACATGAAGACTCTCACATAATTGATTGGAAAATGCTACAAGTGGAACCCGAAGGAGACATTTTGGTAGAAACTCTCTGTATCCTAGACCAGAAAGAGATATGGCTCTGGAATCACGTCGTTGTTTGGCTTAAAGTGAAATAGAATCATTTTACTCCCGAAGAGGATAAATGGGAGCGAGAATATGAAATGCGGAAAAAATATGGAGCACTATTTAATAGGGAAATAACTGGGAAATAAACACTAAGGACAATGTGAATTAAAAGGGGGGAAGAATGTAATACCCCTTTATTACTATAATGTTATTTGTTTGATCACACTAAATGATGTTAGTAGTAATGGTGCAAAAGACATGAAGTGCATTGAAATGTTTATGTTTATAAATAAATGGAATTGAAGTACTTGGGAATGAGACATTTGAATATGATATTCTTGGTAAAGAAAGAAAAAAAAAAAAAAAACTCATTGGTAAATGAGATTGGGATAATTCTTTCATGATAAAGATTCTAGATAAGATTCTTGATAATTTTAATGGATAGGAGAAAAAATCCATTAAATTTCTTAGCGAGGGAAACACGCGTAGTCTAACGAGGCAGAGGAGTTTCCCAGAAAGTTATGGAAATTTCGATCATATTTAGAGAAAATCCTGCAAGGATTTTTGTAAATTCAAGTTATAGTTGTTAAAATTCAAAATTTTGGGTGTCTTAGACGTTTTTGATGGTGCTGAATCCATTTCCACCATCAAAAACACGATTCAAACACTACATCTACAAGAGTTTTTGAAATTTTTTTACCTAGATTCCAGCCACTTTTAACTGTCTAGGTAATTCCTCCACCTCATTAGACAACTCCAGTAAAATATGATAAGCTTGGATAAGTATAAAGCATCACAAGAGAGAAAGCTGGGCTCTTAAGAAAAGGCCTAGGCAAGTGGACATTAAGGACCACAAAAGTGGGACATCACTAAAGGAAAAATTATCATGAAAGAAACGTATAAAATACCTATTGAAGGGATTAATAGAGGTTTCTGATACCCTGGCAAGAACTTCTCAACTCAGGGGTGAACAAGAATATTGTAGTTCAAGGTTGGTTGGTGAAAAGTGTGAGATTCCCAAGTGTTCTCCTATCCTCAACTCTAGTTGGATTACTTTGTTGTGTGATTTATTTGATTTTATTTCACCTGATTAGGATTTTGTTTTAGAATTGTTATATGAAAATTATTTGACAAGTTGTCGTAGTCATCATTATTAAAAGTACCAATTTATTTGCTATAAAATTAAATTTAATGCGTTAACATGGGTATTTATTGATTAGAAATGAGCCTTTGTTTCAAGGCTGAGTTTTCATATTCTACTAGCATGCATGTAATTTATTATTTCTAATTCAACAGTGTGAAACGGTAATCTGCTACTATAGTACCTATAAATGACTAACATTTGTCTTACTTGTTAAAAAAAATAAGATTAATGTATTAAACTAGCTCGCAGAGTGTAGTACTTAGTATTTACAAGATTTCCTGCTTCTTTTGGTAATGCAAAAGATAAGCATGTATATTCATACTAGATTAACTATTTTGAAGGCATGCAAAAATACATTAATAAGGAAGTTGACAGGGAAAATGATAAATACGTTTCTCAATCTTAGATATACAATTCTTTGATTAATGTTTTCATTTGAGTACGGGGAAAGCTTAATTCCGGTAACATATAGTTACCAAGGTGCGACATGCTAAGAGTTAAGTACATGAATAGAGATGAAAGAAACATAAGTAAACTATATAGGAACTTAGTCAAAATTAATTTATCTACCCATTCTACAACAGATTTTACCCCACACCAAAATTATAGTGCGACGTGTAGATGTATTGCTAAAAATAAATAAAGTAACATCTACATATATGCATTAAGAGACTAGCACACTAACAACATAATTCAAACACTAAGACCTAATAACTAAAATATATTCTTCTACATGTACATAAAGTTTAACTTAAACAACCAACTAGTATTGGTAGAAGGTAGAAAGAGAAGTGATGATAGATCTACAAAAATAGTGATAACAAATGAAAAATTATTCTTATTGCTTAGAGACGGAGGAAGATACACGTCTATAAAAATGTTTACAAGTAATAATTTAGAACTTCAATAAAAATGACATAACTAAGATGCATATATTGAACTGGTAAAATTCTACCATTATAAATTGACATCAATACAGATGCAGAGCACACTAAGTCAACATATGTATGCAACCATGTAACTCATACAACACCAACAGTGGGAACAAAAATGCGAATCGCTGTATAAATATATGTCAAACTTTAGGAGCAATATTACATCACGTTCACCTGGAACAAGAGTAAATAAATCCCTTGTAGAAGGCCATCACCAAAATATAGTCCATACATATACAAGAATTTATATGACGTGTTCTTATCATAAATTACATAATGGCTTTAACATGGTATAAAAACCATGCTGGGTGGCACAATAGTTTAGATATTGCACACTCACTTTGTAGGATCACCATTAGTGCAAGCCTGGAAAAAATAAAAAAAAACAAGAACTGGGTGTATCTTAAGGAGGACCAATAGTGCCGAGTGAAGAGAATGATGAGCAAAGAGGTCTCAGCAATTTAATAAAATTTCCCTCCATGTTCTTCGCATTTGAAGTACATCGACGAGTTGTACACACAAACTATCCTTGCATAGAAACCCCATTAGAAAGAGGTAACAATTAGAGCCCGAGAGGAAAGGTGAACCATCCTAGAAGCACAGAGTCAACATATAAACATTGAGAGAGACCTTTCGGTTGAGTGTGAAAGTAAGTTGTCCTAAAAGGGTCAAGATGCACCTGCAAGAATAGTGGGTTTGTCATTATCATTGTAGTATGAAGCTAAGTTATACAGACCTCATTTAAAATATGAAATTCTTAAAACACAAAAAAATAGGGGTTAACAAGCATATCCCTGCTCATGAATTGAATGGACGTGGACAAGGGTACACAAATCCATGCATGCCTTCTCATAGTAGAACCTCTGGAAAGTAATAGTTGAAGACATGAGCTCTAGAGTCAATTCAACAATTACGAAGGAGGAATGAACTATAGGGAACCCTCATCACAAAACCAAATTTTTCAAAAAAAAAATCTAGTGATATATCCTATAAATCACTAGAGCCCTAAAAATAAATAGAGAATACTTAAAAATTACCTAAAGTACTTCATATTTTCCCCTCCATAAATTTAGGGGATTTCTTCAAGGAAACCACGCTGCTGATATTCTTTGTATGAGCCAAACGATAGAATGAATGCAAAAATTCCCAAAGGGATAGAAGCTCAAAGGATCCATTGAATTGTAAAATGAAAAAAAAACCAGAGAAATCCCTAGTAGCTAGAGAAGGAGATAAAAAATTATAGTCGATATGTAAAGCACATAAGCGAATGAATACTATTGAAAATGACCAAGAAGAAACTACAACAAAGAAAAATAAAATAAAAATAGTGTGTTACCTGAAAATGTAAGGACTGTGATGAGCTGGATTAATTGACCCCACAAATGCTGCATATGTAGATGTTTCATGAAATAGTTCATGTCTATGCTTTCTATCTTGTAGTAGTGACACCCAAAAATCACATTAATAAGTAATAACACTAATGAAGGTTGTAGACACAATAAAAAAAGGGAAATAATAAAGAAAATCAGGGAGTTGTGACCACTATAGAGAAAACTGCGCTTTGATAATACTGATACTGGAAGTATAGCTAACCATTGATATATTGGCTCATAGAGTGCCACAACTCCATGCATATCTAGTCAATGCCTTCATAGTTGAATGCTAATGCCACAGGTGGAATAGGTAGCCTTTATGAAAAAGTGACGAATAGACCTAAGACCATGCACAAGGATCGTCTTAGGGTTTTCAAAAGTGTTAGCCACTGTCAATGTGATGAAACCTCATTCCACCATTGAATGGAGTCTAACCGTGTTAGATCTCTATAATACTAGTGTATTCCCTTATTATTATTGTTATTGTACCCCACATTATTATTTTTGTGCCCGTGTTTTCCCCATGTTGTTATTATTGTTCCCCATAGAAGCCCACTATTGTTATCGTTGTTCCCTTACATTGTTATTGTTATGTTGGCTCTGATTATATTGTGAACACTTAGACTCCTATATATAGAAAGGAGCCCTTGTAATTTGTATCATCCAAGAATTATTAATTTTATGTAATGTAAAGGAGGTTTCCCCCTCGAAGAGGCTACTTTTGAAGTCATTGATCTATCTCTTTCTTCTATTTTTTGAGTTGGTTGCATAACAATTCGTATCAAAGCTTTGGATTCTAAGGTTTCACTCTGTTAAACATGACATCGTGTGATTTTTGCTATACCATTTTTTATACAAAGCTTTAGAATCTTAAATTAAAACAAATTTGAGATAACATCGTTTTAAACCTCTTCCCTGAATTTAATATCTTTTATTGCCATATTTTTGGAGATATGAACTATGTAAGTTAGGGTTGTTGAAGGCTCCTCAATTTGATCTCAAATAGGTCACCTTGGGAAACTCATCATAAGTTTCTCTCTGAGAATCTGATTCAAATTTCGTAAACATTGACAAAAAATGAATGGACTATAGTTTGCTGGGTACCATTTTTAGAGCCTAATGTCGAAATAGTGACACATGTCATGTCGTACAAGTTCGATCTACCGAACTAGTGTATAATTAGATCATTGCGGTAGACTGGGAATAACTCTTTCTTTAGGAATCTAATTGCTATCAGACTTGTGGGGTTGGAAAAAAAGATCAGAGGGATATCACAAGTCAACATTTCAGAACTTGGATATCTATAATTACAGAGTTACAGTCATTTCAATTTAGAGCTCATACAAAGAAGAAGGAAAAAATGTGTTTCATTTTTTTTTTTAATTTGCATAAGTCTTGTTTGAGAAAGTATTTTGAAGTGATTCAAAGGAAATTGTCAAGAATAATTATCATTCTTTGATGAACCAAAGAAAGAAAATTGAAACATCTAGTAAGAAACCTGAAATCTCTACTATGACCCATGAAGAAGAGGAAGAAATGCAACATGATATATCAAAATTAGGAGACTAAGTGCAACAAATTTCACTCTCACAAAAAGTAACTAAAGCTAAGATGGATGGTTTAAAGAATGGAATGGAAGCTAAGATGGATGGCATGGAAGATAAGATGGATGTTATAGAAGTAAAATTTAAAGGAAACATGGAAGATTTGAAGATAAATTTGACAAAGTTGCTACAAGAAATGGTTACTAATTGCCAAAGGGTAGTAAAGGAAATTGATGATGAGAACAAAATAAATGTTAGTCATGATTTCATAGAATCTAACATTGGATTAAAGACCCACCATTTTCCAAATATCTACATGAGGAAGTTTGATGAGAAGGATCTTGTAACATGGATACTATAGATGGAGTAATATTTCAATCTCTATAATGTGCAAAACACACAAAAGGTATGCATTACAACTTTATATTTGGAACCTATTTAGTTTGCATGGTATTAATGGATTTGATCTCATAAACAAATTGTCACTTGGGAAATTTTTATGAAATAAATGATAGCACATTATGAGGTTACAAAAATCAACACCTTTTTTAGCGAATTAATACATCTCAAACAAAAGGGTTCAATGGTGGAGCTCATTCAGGACTTCCAAAAATTGAATATAAGGGTAAAACATATTCCAGAGGAGGATAGGATTGATGTGTTCATATGGAATTTAAAAGATAACATCCAAAATGAGGTTCACCTTTGGGACCCTGATTCATTGGAGAAGGCATTGGGGTTGGCAAGAAAAATTGAAACCACAATTAGGTCCCTATAATACTAGTGTATTCCCTTATTATTATTATCATTGAACCAATTATTATTATTCTTGTGTGAATGTTGTCCCCATATTGTTATTATTGTGCCCTTACATTATTATTGTTATGTCAGCTTTGATTATATTGTGACCCCTTAGACTCCTATATATAGAAAGGAGGTCTTGTCATTTGTATCATGCAAGAATTTTTAATTTTATGTAATGTAAAGGAGATTTCCCCCTCAAAGAGGTTACTTTTGAAGTCATTGATCTATTTATTTCTTCTATTTTGTGAGATGATTGCATAACAATTCGTATCAGAGCTTTGGATTCTAGGGTTTCACTGTGTTAAACATGACATCGTGGAATTTTTGCTATAATGTTTTTTCTACGAGGCTTCAGAATTAGAAATTAGCACCAAGTTGAGATGACATCACAATGAACCTCTTGACCAAATTTCCTATCTTTTATCAATATATTTTAGGAGATATGAACTGAATATGTTAGGGTTGTTGCATGATCCCAAATTCGATCTCAAATAGGTCACCTTGGGAAACGTGTCATAACATTCTCTCTGAGAATCTGATTCAAATTTCATATGATTGACAGAAATTATATGGATTGTAGTTTGTTGGGTATCATGTTCGAAGCCTAAGGTTGAAACAGTGACATGTGGCATGCTGTACAAATTCACTCTACTAAACGAGTCTATAAGTAGATCATTGCGGGAGATTGGGCATAACTTTTTCTTCAAGAATCAAATTGTGATCAGACTTGTGGGGTTGGAAAGAGGACTCAGAGAGATATCATAGGCTAACCTTTTAGGACTTGTAGATCCATAATTACAGAGTTAGATTCATTGCTAGATAGATCTCATACAAAGCAGAAAAAGAAAATTGTTTAGTTTTTTTTTTTAAAATATAGTCCATACATATATACTAATTGTATATTCCCTGTTCTTATCATAAATTACATAAGGTCTTCTGCATGGTATAAAAACCATGTTGGGTGGCACAATAGTGTAGAGACTGCACCATCACTATGTAGGGTTTCCATTAATGCAATCCTAAAAAAACAAAACAAGGATTGGGTGTAACATAAGCAGGACAAACAACCTCTAGTAAAGAGAATGATGATCATATAGGTCTCATTAATTTAGTAAAATTAACCTCCACTTTGCTCACATGAGAAGTACATCGATGGGTTGTACACCCAAATTACCCTTTCATAGAAACCACATTGGCACACCATAACAATTAGAGCCTGATGGTAAAGGTGAACCAACCTGGAAGCACAAAGATGCAATATATGCATTGAGAGAGATCTTTTGGTTGAGCGTGAAAGTAAAATGTGGTGAAAGGGTCAAGATGCACCTCCAAGAACAGTGGTTTTGGCATTAACATTATATAATGAAGCTAAATT
Organism: Pinus taeda; assembly: GCA_000404065.3. Classification (NCBI taxonomy): domain Eukaryota; kingdom Viridiplantae; phylum Streptophyta; class Pinopsida; order Pinales; family Pinaceae; genus Pinus; species Pinus taeda. Next base: position 24,733 of record APFE030138419.1, on the reverse strand, counting down.
CTATATAACTCATTTACAATATGAAATTCTTAAAAAAAAGGGTTAACAAGATTGCACATTTTCATGAATGGCATGGACACGGAAGGGGGTATGGAAATACATGCACACCATCTCATATCTTCACCTCTAGAAGATAACATTTGCTGATGTGAGATCTAGAGTCAGTTCAAAAATTACAAAGCAGGAACAAATTTAGAGAACTCTCGTCATAGAAGTAAAAATTTCTAACAACCTGTGATATGATATAAATTACTATGGCCTTAAACAAAAATAAAGAATGCTTCAAAAGTAGCAGAAGTAATTCATATTTTCCACTCTAGAAATTAACGACATTTCTTCAAGGAGGCCACGCTGCTGAAATTCTCTATATGATCCAAAGGATAGAAATAATATAGAAATTTGCTAGAGGGATAGAATCTTTGTGGCTCGATTGAACCTTAAAATGAAAAAAAAACAACTAGAGGAAAATCTAGTAGCCCGAGAAGGAGATACAAATTGTAGGCAAGGATATATAAATCACTTAAACGAATCAATAATACTGAAAATGACTAGGAAGCACCTATAACAAAGAAAAAATGAATGATAAAAAACAGTGTGTTACATGAAAACATAAGGACTGGGATGTGGTGGACTGATTGACCTCGCGAATGTGTTGTATGCAGAGGTTTTCGAAAAGAGGGCATGCCTGTAGCTTTCTATCTTATAGCAACGAAACTCATAAATCAAATTAAAAGGTAATAACCCTAGTGAAGGTTTTAGATCCATTAGAAAAGAGGAAATTATAAGCAAAATCTAGGAACTGTGACCACTATAGGTAAAACCCCACTTTGATAATATTGATACTCAAAGTAAATCTTACCATTGATATATGGGCCCAGCTAGTGCCAGAGCTCCGTCCATACCCAGTTGCGCCTTCATAGTTGAACACTAGTTCCATAGATGGAGCAGGTAGCCTTTTCCCCAAAGTGATGAATAGACCTATGACCATGTGCAAGGATAGTCTTAGGGTTTGGATAAGTGTTAGCCACTGTTGATGTGGTGAAACCCCATCCTACGTTTCATACAAATGGATTCTGAGTATTCAGGTGAGCATCACATGGATAGGGGTTACATGTCCACAGAGGATTTAGGTACCGAACCCCAGGAGCATGCACACCATCTGCTAAGGGTTAGGCTCAAGGTAGGTAAAGGGGAAACTCTGACACTATTCCAACCCATGTTCAAAACAAATTTATAAAAATGAGAATACCAAGGTCAAGAGAATGATAGGGCATGTGAACTATAAATTTTATAACACCATACACATGACTTAATACCAACCACCATTACCAAGGTCAAAAGGGGCCTACATTGACATCAAAATCTCATCCTAAAGAATGCAAGGCGGTGTATATATATGAAAAAATGATTAGTTGAAATATATATATATATATATATATATATATATATATATATATATATATATATAATATATATATATATATATATAAGGTCAAATACATAGTGTGGATGAGTGATTAAACTCATGTGAAGATTTGGTAAATAAAGAGTGTTAACCAATACCCAGTCCATCTTGTTGAAACAAAAGCAATATATATGTTCCAAGGGTATGATAACAATGTTTAGGTATAATTTTTTTTGGGAGAGTTGTGACAGATAGTATCAGAGCCCAAGTTCACCACTCGGCCGACGTACCACTACAAAAAGTAACATAGAACGTTGTGTAAAATTGAAGAAGTGCAGTATGAAGGAAGAACTAATAATCATTTTCATTTGAATTGCGAGGTAGGCACATGAACCAATTACAAGAAAGAAGGTAGAGGAGGCTCCAACTATCACTAGAGGTGAAGACTTGTATGTTGAATTGGGAAATTAATCCACCCCAACAACTACTGAATTAATGGATGTCACTAGAAATCTTCAACAATAATTGGCATACCTAAGGAGAAAGAATGAATATATGTTAAAGGCCTGCGAGGATAAATATAGGGTGATGAGAGGGTTGACTGAAAAGTCAAGCCATAGAACTATGGAACCTAAAATATTGAAAGGAAATAAAATAAGCACAAAGTCAGAGAAATCTAATGGTGGGGGGAATATGATAGAACATATCTAGGAACACAAAAGAGAATGAAATGAATGGAGTTACAAGGGGAATTAAAGAAAATCAAGCCCCATACTTTTGATAGGGGAAAGGAGGAGGATGTTGAAGCATAGTTACATAATATGACCAAATGTTTCCAATTTTATGAATACGAGAGCAGCTTAAAGGCTAGGTTGGCTATTTATCAACTGCAAGGTAAATCTACTCTCTAGTGGGAGGAAGCAAAAATTGTGCATGTACTGGATGAAAAAATAGTAACTTTGGAGGAATTCTGGAAGAAATTCTAACACTACTATTTAAGTGAATGTTATTATGAGTATTGTGTAAAGGAGTTCCATGAGTTACAGTTGGTTTAGCTAACTATGGATGAATCTGTGGAAAGGTTTACCAATTAGCCATGGTACATTCCCTACATTAAGGAAGAGAAATCCAAGGTACAACAGTTTTTGAAGTTCTTGCGTATTGTCTACAAGGAACAAATTGAGTTTGACAATCTAAAAACAATGGATGAAGAAGTAAGGAAGGCAAGGTTGTGTTACAAAAAGTTTAAGAATAATGGAGAATGCTCTAAATTTTCGCAGAATAAGGATAGAGCCAAACCTATAATTGGACGAAAATGACAGAAACCTGACTATATTAAAAGTTTTGCAAAGGATCATCGACGGAAAAAGTTCAGTAAGGGGAACATAAATCAACCGACATACTCTCAATATAGGTCCAAACATATAGATATGAATGGCAAAAATATTAGTGGGGGTAAGGAAATAGTACCATGTAAGTGTTGGGGGTGTGGTGACCCTCATCTACTGAGGAGTTCCCACATAATGCCATTTTTCTTAAAAATATCCTGCAATCTTTTTACAAAGGCACCACAGTGAATGATATTTCTAGAAATATTCCCAGAATAAGCACAACCTTGGAGGATATATAAGAGGAACATCAATCAACAATGATTAAAATTGAAGGTAATATTTCAAAATGACATGTTTCTATTTTAGTTGATCCAAGGACTAGTTTAAGTTACATTGGAAGATAGGTGGTATACAAATGTAAACTTAAAACTAAAAAATATAAAACTTCTTAGACTCTTAGTTGGTACAGGTAGAAACTGCCACCAAAAGAAGAGAAATCTACCGAGTAAAATAACATTATATTGATTTAAATGGACATTATACAACAGTAAACTTAAATGTACTTCCACTATGATAATATGATTTACTAATTGGCATATACGATTTGGAAAAGAAGTGGGCCATTATAAACTATTTAGAAAAGCAATGAACTATGTGAATCAGTAAGGACAAAATCAAACAATTTAGGAAATACTAAAACTTATCGATGAAGAAAATATCATCCCTACAAATGACAAAGGATTCACAAAAGGGGTGTTAATTATTTATGTTTCACGTAGAGGTAAGCGAACAACAAGGAGAAGAGCAAAAATTATATTTCGTGATGTATTTCTTGAGGAAATTCCAAGTTTACGCCCCCCTGCAGACACAAATTTTTCCATTGACTTGGTACTCGATGCAACCCTAATTTCTAGTGCCCTTGACTGAATGATTCCATGTGTATTATTAGAGTTGAAAATGCAACTACAAGAACTGTTGGAAAAAGGCTACATTAGGCCCAATGTGTCACCATCGGGAGCTCTTGTGCTATTTGTCAAGAATAAGGATGGAACATTTAGGTTTTGCATCGATTATTGATAACTAAACAAGTTAACAATTAAAAATAAGTATCCATTGCCCCATATTGATGTTTTATTTCTTCAACTAAGGGGGAAACCATTTTTTCAAAAAAAAACTAAGGATGGGATATCATCAATTCTAAATAAAAAATTAGGATATTAATAAGACATCCTTCAGGACCAGATATTGCAACTATGAGTTTATAGTGTTACCGTTCAGCCTTGCTAATGCCCCAAAAACCTTTATGTGCCTGATGAATAGTATATTTAGCAAATATTTGGAGAATTTTGTGCTGATATTTATAACCTATTGAAGAGGGACATCAGGAAAACTTAAAATTGGTGTTACAAACTTTAAGGGAACATAAATTAGATGCCAATATAGTAAATATGAATTATACAAAAATAGAATACAATATTTGTGCCACGTTATTTCTAATGAAGGGATATCAATGGATCCTGAGAAGATTAGGGCCATAGTAAATTGGCCCATACCAAAGGATGTATCTATTGTCCATCCATTTATGGGAATCATAGGAAACTACCAAAGATTTAAAGAGGGATTCTCGAAGCTAGCACATCATATCACATCCTTATAGAAAAAAGGAGTAAAGTATGAATGGACTACCAAATGTCAATAGAGTTTTGATAAGTTGAAACATGTGGCTCCCATATTAAAACTTTTAGATACAAATAAATAATTTACAGTTTGTACTAACACCTACATGGATGGGATATGGGAGTTTTAATGCAACCGAATTCAGTGATAGCTCATGAAACTAGGAAGCTCAAAACACATGAAAAGAATTATGCTATATACAATTTAGAGCTAGTCATTGTAAGGCATCCCTTAAATATGTGGAGGCATTATCTATTAGGAAAGAAATCCAATTTAGTAACTGATCATATCAACCTAAAATATATTTTCAGCCAAATTGATATCATTGTCAAGCAAGCTATATGGATGGCATTTCTTAGTCAATTTGAAGTTGACATTAGAAACATAAAAGGGAAATAAAACAAGATAGTATATCCGTTGAGAAGACATGCCTAAACTCTAATGCATGTGTCTATTAGAAGTGTTAATATCATTTTGATAGAGAAAAATAGGAATTTCACAACTAGCTACCTAAAATACTTGGAAATTCAACAAAAATTATGTCTGATTAACATCGCTAATTATGCAAGAAATTCTAAAAAATTGTTGATTTACAAAAAATGATATTATGTTCACAAGAAACCTTATGCAGGACATACTAGGTACCAAAAGATTATTACAACATTAAGGAAGAATTTGTTTTTGCTAGGTATAAAGAAAGAGGTTGTTGAATATTTATCAAAATGCTTAGTGTCAACAGGTAATGGTTGAATATCAAAACCCTATCGAGTTACTAAATTCCACTACCTATCCTTGAAAGGAAGTGGGAAATAATTTCTTTAGGTTTTATCACACGATTACTGAGGACCAAGAAGCAACATGACTCCATCATGGTGGTGGTGGATACCTTAAGTAAGGAAATAATTTTATACTGGTACAATCCACTTATGGTACAACCAACATTGCTAATATCTCTGTGGAAAATATTTCTAGATTACATGGAATCCCCAAGGAGATAGTGTCTGATAGGGAAGCCAAATTCACCTAAAAATTTTGAAAGGCATTATTTGGAGGAATGGGAATTCAATTAAAGTTTAGAATTGCATATCATCCCCAAACTAATGGGAAAACTAAGAGGACTAATCAGATTTTAGAGGACATGCTAAGGATGTACGTCATGGATAAGCCTACTAAATGTGAATAATTTATGCATTTAGAATAATTTTCCTATAATAATAGCTATCAAACATCCAACGAAATGAGTCCTTTTAAAGCCATGTTTGGAAGAAAATTCCATATACCTCTGAGTTCGAGTCAGCCAAAGGATAGGTTGATACTAGGACTAGATGCATTGCACAAGATGGAGAAAATGTTATGGATGACCCATCAGAACAGTAAAACAACACAAGACAGATAGAAAAGCCATGCAAACAAAAAAAGAACACAGAAGGAGTTTAAGATTGGAGATAATGTTTAGTTAAGGGTGAAATTGAGAAAAATTACTTTAATAAAGTGAACCTATCCAAAAATAGCGCCATGATTTTATGGTCCATTTGAAATTCTGGAGAGAGTTGGACCCATTGCTTATCAATTACAATTACCTAGTCATATTAAAGTTCCTAATGTTTTCCCTATATGTTTACTTAAGAAATATGCACATGAAGACTCTCACATAATTGATTGGAAAATGCTACAAGTGGAACCCGAAGGAGACATTTTGGCAGAAACTCTCTGTATCCTAGACCAGAAAGAGATATGGCTCTGGAATCATGTCGTTGTTTGGCTTAAAGTGAAATAGAATCATTTTACTCCCGAAGAGGATAAATGGGAACGAGAATATGAAATGCGGAAAAAATATGGAGCACTATTTAAGAGGGAAATAACTGGGAAATAAACACTGAGGACAATGTGAATTAAAAGGGGGGAAGAATGTAATACCCCTTTATTACTATAATGTTCTTTGTTTGATCACACTAAATGATGTTAGTAGTAATGGTGCAAAAGACATGAAGTGCATTGAAATGTTTATGTTGATAAATAAATGGAATTGAAGTACTTGGGAATGAAACATTTGAATATGATATTCTTGGTAAAGAAAGAAAAAAAAAAACTCATTGGTAAATGAGATTGGGATAATTCTTTCATGATAAAGATTCTAGATAAGATTCTTGATAATTTTAATGGATAGGAGAAAAAATCCATTAAATTTCTTAGCTAGGGAAACACACGTAGTCTAACGAGGCGAAGGAGTTTCCCAAAAAGTTATGGAAATTTCGATCATATTTAGAGAAAATCCTGCAAGGATTTTTGTAAATTCAAGTTATAGTTGTTAAAATTCAAAATTTTGGGTGTCTTAGACGTTTTTGATTGTGCTGAATCCATTTCCACCATCAAAAACACGATTCAAACACTACATCTACAAGATTTTTTGAATTTTTTTTACCTAGATTCCAGCCACTTTTAACTGTCTAGGTAATTCCTCCACCTCATTAGACAACTCCAGTGAAATATGATAAGCTTGGATAAGTATAAAGCATCACAAGAGAGAAAGGTGGGCTCTTAAGAAAAGGCCTAGGCAAGTGGACTTTAAGGACCACAAAAGTGGGACATCACTAAAGGAAAAATTATCATGAAAGAAACGTATAAAATACCTATTGAAGGGATTAATAGAGGTTTCTGATACCCTGGCAAGAACTTCTCAACTCAGGGGTGAACAAGAATATTGTAGTTCAAGGTTGGTTGGTGAAAAGTGTGAGATTCCCAAGTGTTCTCCTATCCTCAATTCTAGTTGGATTACTTTGTTGTGTGATTTATTTGATTTTATTTCACCTGATTAGGATTTTGTTTTAGAATTTTTATATGAAAATTATTTGACAAGTTGTCGTAGTCATCATTATTAAAAGTACCAATTTATTTGCTATAAAATTAAATTTAATGCGTTAACATGGGTATTTATTGATTAGAAATGAGCCTTTGTTTCAAGGCTGAGTTTTCATATTCTACTAGCATGCATGTAATTTATTATTTCTAATTCAACAGTGTGAAACGGTAATCTGCTACTATAGTACCTATAAATGACTAACATTTGTCTTACTTGTTAAAAAAAATAAGATTAATGTATTAAACTAGCTCGCAGAGTGTAGTACTCAGTATTTACAAGATTTCCTGCTTCTTTTGGTAATGCAAAAGATAAGCATGTATATTCATACTAGATTAACTATTTTGAAGGCATGCAAAAATACATTAATAAGGAAGTTGACAGGGAAAATGATAAATACTTTTCTCAATCTTAGATATACAATTTTTTGATTAATGTTTTCATTTGAGTACGGGGAAAGCTTAATTCCGGTAACATATAGTTACCAAGGTGCGACATGCTAAGAGTTAAGTACATGAATAGAGATGAAAGAAACATAAGTAAACTATATAGGAACTTAGTCAAAATTAATTTATCTACCCATTCTACAACAGATTTTACCCCACACCAAAATTATAGTGCGACGTGTAGATGTATTGCTAAAAATAAATAGAGTAACATCCACATATATGCATTAAGAGACTAGCACACTAACAACATAATTCAAACACTAAGACCTAATAACTAAAATATATTCTTCTACATGTACATAAAGTTTAACTTAAACAACCAACTAGTATCGGTAGAAGGTAGAAACAGAAGTGATGATAGATTTACAAAAATAGTGATAACAAATGAAAAATTATTCTTATTGCTTAGAGACGGAGGAAGATACACGTCTATAAAAATGTTTACAAGTAATAATTTAGAACTTCAATAAAAATGACATAACTAAGATGCATATATTGAACTGGTAAAATTCTACCATTATAAATTGACATCAATACAGATGCAGAGCACACTAAGTCAACATATGTATGCAACCATGTAACTCATACAACACCAACAGTGGGAACAAAAATGCGAATCGCTGTATAAATATATGTCAAACTTTAGGAGCAATATTACATCACGTTCACCTGGAACAAGAGTAAATAAATCCCTTGGAGAAGGCCATCACCAAAATATAGTCCATAAATATACAAGAATTTATATGACATGTTCTTATCATAAATTACATAAAGGCTTTAACATGGTATAAAAACCATGCTGTGTGGCACAATAGTTTAGATATTGCACACTCACTTTGTAGGATCACCATTAGTGCAAGCCTGGAAAAAATTAAAAAAAACAAGAACTGGGTGTATCTTAAGGAGGACCAATAGTGCCGAGTGAAGAGAATGATGAGCAAAGAGGTCTCAGCAATTTAATAAAATTTCCCTCCATGTTCTTCACATTTGAAGTACATCGACGAGTTGTACACACAAACTATCCTTGCATAGAAACCCCATTAGAAAGAGGTAACAATTAGAGCCCGAGAGGAAAGGTGAACCATCCTAGAAGCACAGAGTCAACATATAAACATTGAGAGAGACCTTTCGGTTGAGTGTGAAAGTAAGTTGTCCTAAAAGGGTCAAGATGCACCTGCAAGAATAGTGGGTTTGGCATTATCATTGTAGTATGAAGCTAAGTTATACAGACCTCATTTAAAATATGAAATTCTTAAAACACAAAAAAATAGGGGTTAACAAGCGTATCCCTGCTCATGAATTGCATGGACGTGGACAAGGGTACACAAATCCATGCATGCCTTCTCATAGTAGAACCTCTGGAAAGTAATAGTTGAAGACATGAGCTCTAGAGTCAATTCAACAATTACGAAGGAGGAATGAACTATAGGGAACCCTCATCACAAAACCAAATTTTTCAAAAAAAATATCTAGTGATATATCCTATAAATCACTAGAGCCCTAAAAACAAATAGAGAATACTTAAAAATTACCTAAAGTACTTCATATTTTCCCCTCCATAAATTTAGGGGATTTCTTCAAGGAAACCACGCCGCTGATATTCTCTGTATGAGCCAAACGATAGAATGAATGCAAAAAATTCCCAAAGGGATAGAAGCTCAATGGATCCATTGAATTGTAAAATGAAAAACAAACCAAAGAAATCCCTAGTAGCTAGAGAAGGAGATAAAAATTATAGTCGATATGTAAAGCACATAAGCGAATGAATACTATTGAAAATGACAAAGAAGAAACTACAACAAAGAAAAATAAAATAAAAATAGTGTGTTACCTGAAAATGTAAGGACTGTGATGAGCTGGATTAATTGACCCCACAAATGCTGCATATGTAGATGTTTCATAAAATAGTTCATGTCTATGCTTTCTATCTTGTAGTAGTGACACCCAAAAATCACATTAATAAGTAATAACACTAATGAAGGTTGTAGACACAATAAAAAAAGGGAAATAATAAAGAAAATCAGGGAGTTGTGACCACTATAGAGAAAACTGCACTTTGATAATACTGATATTGGAAGTATAGCTAACCATTGATATATTGGCTCATAGAGTGCCACAACTCCATGCATATCTAGTCAATGCCTTCATAGTTGAATGCTAATGCCACAGGTGGAATAGGTAGCCTTTATGAAAAAGTGACGAATAGACCTAAGACCATGCACAAGGATAGTCTTAGGGTTTTCAAAAGTGTTAGCCACCGTCAATGTGATGAAACCTCATTCCACCATTGAATGGAGTCTAACCGTGTTAGGTCTCTATAATACTAGTGTATTCCATTATTATTATTGTTATTGTACCCCACATTATTATTTTTGTGCCCGTGTTTTCCCCATATTGTTATTATTGTTCCCCATAGAAGCCCACTATTGTTATCATTGTTCCCTTACATTGTTATTGTTATGTTGGCTCTGATTATATTGTGAACACTTAGACTCCTATATATAGAAAGGAGCCCTTGTAATTTGTATCATCCAAGAATTATTAATTTTATGTAATGTAAAGGAGGTTTCCCCCTCGAAGAGGCTACTTTTGACGTCATTGATCTATCTCTTTCTTCTATTTTTTGAGTTGGTTGCATAACAATTTGTATCAAAGCTTTGGATTCTAAGGTTTCACTCTATTAAACATGACATCGTGTGATTTTTGCTATACCATTTTTTATACAAAGCTTTAGAATCTTAAATTAAAACAAATTTGAGATAACATCGTTTTAAACCTCTTCCCTGAATTTAATATCTTTTATTGCCATATTTTTGGAGATATGAACTATGTAAGTTAGGGTTGTTGAAGGCTCCTCAATTTGATCTCAAATAGGTCACCTTGGGAAACTCATCATAAGTTTCTCTCTGAGAATCTGATTCAAATTTCGTAAACATTGACAAAAAAAGAATGGACTATAGTTTGCTGGGTACCATTTTTAGAGCCTAATGTCGAAATAGTGACACATGTCATGTCGTACAAGTTCGATCTACCGAACTAGTGTATAATTAGATCGTTGCGGTAGACTGGGAATAACTCTTTCTTTAGGAGTCTAATTGCTATCAGACTTGTGGGGTTGGAAAAAAGGATCAGAGGGATATCACAAGTCAACATTTCAGAACTTGGATATCTATAATTACAGAGTTACAGTCATTTCAATTTAGAGCTCATACAAAGAAGAAGGAAAAAATGTGTTTCATTTTTTTTTTAATTTGCCTAAGTCTTGTTTGAGAAAGTATTTTGAAGTGATTCAAAGGTAATTGTCAAGAATAATTATCATTCTTTGATGACCCAAAGAAAGAAAATTGAAACATCTAGTAAGAAACATGAAATCTCTACTATGACCCATGAAGAAGAGGAAGAAATGCAACATGATATATCAAAATTAGGAGACTAAGTGCAACAAATTTCGCTCTCACAAAAAGTAACTAAAGCTAAGATGGATGGTTTAAAGAATGGAATGGAAGCTAAGATGGATGGCATGGAAGATAAGATGGATGTTATAGAAGTAAAATTTAAAGGAAACATGGAAGATTTGAAGATAAATTTGACAAAGTTGCTACAAGAAATGGTTACTAATTGCCAAAGGGTAGTAAAGGAAATTGATGATGAGATCAAAATAAATGTTAGTGATGATTTGATAGAATCTAACATTGGATTAAAGACCCACCATTTTCCAAATATCTACATGAGGAAGTTTGATGAGAAGGATCTCGTAACATGGATATTATAGATGGAGTAATATTTCAATCTCTATAATGTGCAAAACACACAAAAGGTATGCATTACAACTTTATATTTGGAACCTATTCAGTTTATATGGTATTAATGGATTTGATCTCATAAACAAATTGTCACTTGGGAAATTTTTATGAAATAAATGATAACACATTATGAGGTTACAAAAATCAACACCTTTTTTAGCGAATTAATACATCTCAAACAAAAGGGTTCAATGGTGGAGCTCATTCAGGACTTCCAAAAATTGAATATAAGGGTAAAACATATTCCAGAGGAGGATAGGATTGATGTGTTCATATGGAATTTAAAAGATAACATCCAAAATGAGGTTCACCTTTGGGACCCTGATTCATTGGAGAAGGCATTGGGGTTGGCAAGAAAAATTGAAACCACAATTAGGTCCCTATAATACTAGTGTATTCCCTTATTATTATTATCATTGAACCAATTATTATTATTCTTGTGTGAATGTTGTCCCCATATTGTTATTATTGTGCCCTTACATTATTATTGTTATGTCAGCTTTGATTATATTGTGACCCCTTAGACTCCTATATATAGAAAGGAGGTCTTGTCATTTGTATCATGCAAGAATTTTTAATTTTATGTAATGTAAAGGAGGTTTCCCCCTCAAAGAGGTTACTTTTGAAGTCATTGATCTATTTATTTCTTCTATTTTGTGAGCTGATTGCATAACAATTCGTATTAGAGCTTTGGATTCTAGGGTTTCACTGTGTTAAACATGACATCGTGGAATTTTTGCTATAATGTTTTTTCTACGAGGCTTCAGAATTAGAAATTAGCACCAAGTTGAGATGACATCACAATGAACCTCTTGACCAAATTTCCTATCTTTTATCACTATATTTTAGGAGATATGAACTGAATATGTTAGGGTTGTTGCATGATCCCAAATTCGATCTCAAATAGGTCACCTTGGGAAACGTGTCATAACATTCTCTCTGAGAATCTGATTCAAATTTCATATGATTGACAGAAAGTATATGGATTGTAGTTTGTTGGGTATCATGTTCGAAGCCTAAGGTTGAAACAGTGACATGTGGCATGCTGTACAAATTCACTCTACTAAACCAGTCTATAAGTAGATCATTGCGGGAGATTGGGCATAACTTTTTCTTCAAGAATCAAATTGTGATCAGACTTGTGGGGTTGGAAAGAGGACTCAGAGAGATATCATAGGCTAACCTTTTAGGACTTGTAGATCCATAATTACAGAGTTAGATTCATTGCTAGATAGATCTCATACAAAGCAGAAAAAGAAAGTTGTTTAGTTTTTTTTTTTTAAATTTGCATAAGTCTTGTTTGAGAAAGTAGTTTAAAGTGATTCAAAGGGAATTTTGAAGAATAATTATCATTCATTGATGACCCAAAAAATAAAATGAAAACACCTAGTAAGAAACCTGAAATCTCAACTATGACACATGAAGAAGAGGAAGAAATGCAACGTGATATATCAAAATTACGAGACCAAGTGCAACAAATTTCGCTCTCACAAAAAGTAACTGAAGCTAATATGGATTGTTTAAATAATGGAATTCACACTAAGATGGATGGAATGGAAGAAAATATGGATGGTATAGAAGCAAAACTTAAAGGAAACATGGAAGATTTGAAGATAGATTTGACAAAGTTGCTAGAAGAAATTGTTACTAATGGCTAAAGGGTTGTAAAGGAAACTGATGATGAGAACAAAATAAATGTTAGTCATGATTTCATAGAATCTAATGTTAAATTGAAGACTCATCATGTTCCAAAGATCAATATGAAGAAGTTTGATGGCAAAGATCTCGTAACATGGATACTAGAGATGGAGTAATGTTTCAATCTCCATAATGTGTAAAACACACAAAAGGTACGCATTGCAACTTTATATTTGGATCCCAATCCGTTTGTATGGTATCGATGGCTTTGATCACATAAACAAATTGTCACTTGGGAAATTTTTATGGAAGAAATGATAGCACATTATGAAGATACAAAAAGAAACACCTTTTTTAGCCAATTGATAAATCTCAAATAGACGTGTTCAATGGTGGAGCACATTGAGGACTTCCAAAAATTGAATATAAGGGTAAAATATATTACAGAGGAGGATAGGATTGATGTTTTCATAGGGAATTTAAAGTATAACATCCAACATGAGGTTCACCTTTGGGAACTTGATTCATTGGAGAAGGCATTTAGGTTGGCAAGAAAAATTATGGCCGGAAGGAAGCCTACCACTCACAACTATAAAGATGGAAGTGTTGTTGTCACTAGCAATGAATCTAACTCTGAACTCCAATTCTACCACAGGAATTGGAAGAAAAAAGAGAAAAACATATTTGTTTCAGTTGTGATAGAAAAGACACTAAAGGTCATAAGTGTGATGAGAAGAAATTATTTTACATAGATTGTGAAGAGGAGGAAGAAAAGGAAGAATAAACATGAAAAGAAGATGATAAACACCTGGAACAAATCCTAAATAAAGAAGGAATGAATATCACCATATCTTATAATGAATTGTCTATAATGACCACTCCTCAAACAACAACGTAAACTTTGAAAAGAGAACTATAAACTCAAAACGGGAACTCTGGCCAAAAAATCCCAAAAAAACATCAAAAACAGTTCTAAAAACGAAAAGTGTGTATATGAAACGATGATTTTATTTTTTAGGGGTCAATTAAGCTCATGTTTTAAAAATGGCAGTGACTACGAAATTTATATGAAATTTTCGTGCAAAATATAGCTTCAAAACGAAAAAGTGATGATACTGGAATGATGATTTTTTTTTATGGTCAATTTTCAAACTGTTTAAAAAATGCTAGTAAAACCAAATTTTTATGTGCCAAACAAAGCTTTTTATGAGGAAAAAAACACATTAATGTTTTTGGTAGAATATCATTTTTCTTTCCTATGTATAAATTCAACATGTTTTCAACCATTACATACCATGGTTATTACACCTAAACATAGATAGACAAATTTACCATATCACATCAAGCACATTTTCTTGATTATCCTTATTTTATTTTTGAGCATAACAAATTCATAGCAGGCCAGGATTTTGCTGAAAAGAGGAATTGGAGTTGGATTACAATGAATCTCCTCTAATGACCCTCGCTAAACTAATCACCCTCTCCATAAAATATGTTCAAAAAAAGTTCACAAGGAATCCTAGAAGCAAGTTTCATTTGTTCTAAAGCAACTCAGTTACACCTCAAGAACCTTATTACTGCCTCATAAATGTGTTCCCAAGAAATGAAGGTAGGATAACTTCATTTGCTATCAATAAATCCCAAACCTAGATGCTAGAGGATTTTCTCTCAAGAATGAAATAATTGGAAAAAGCAAGCAAGTTCCCAGAAGATAACTCTAGTGTCAATCACAATCCTACTAATGCATCATCAGTGAAATCATACCCCACATGTAGGGAGAATACGATGAGCTACCTACGACCACTCGATTTACTTTGATCAGAGTATCTAAGGCCATAATAATAATCTATTTTAATTTCTTTCCAAACCTTTAAAGGAAGGTCACTATCACTGTCATCTTATGAACCACAATAATAACTTTGATGGCATTTTAAATATAGTTACATGGTATTTTGTGTTTGTCTTATTTTGTTGCAAGTGACTCATGAGGAGCACATGGATGTTAATACCACAATGGGAAACACAACCAAAATGAGAAAACTAAGTTTGGACCTCCATTAACATCAATTACCACTGAGAAAGGATTACATTTATCAAATTCACTGCGAATATCTTAACAACAGCATAAAAACATCTCCCTTGGCAACAATTCTAAAAAGTCAATTAGGTCAAGAATTTACACCCAATATAAGGAGACACCCCAATTAATATGGTTATTCGGTGTGTTGCTTCCCCCACTATTATCAATTAGATGTTACCCATACTCATATCTAAATAAAAGAAAAGGGAGAAATAAAATAAATGAAAAGCACCCCAATGGGGGAAGTAACGAGGGATATAAAAACCTTGTATGGGACTACAAACATCTAGTAGTAAATGCTTATTATTTCATTGTGGTGATTACATTGTAGACATAGAAACTCATTAATATTGGAAGAATACTTTTAGAAATCTTTGAGTCATATTTAAGGAGTCAATAATAACCCTAAGGACTTCACAACACACCCTTTTACCAACTATCTTATATCTGACATTTAGTCATTAATTTGATCTTATATCTATCATTTAGTCATTAATTTGATTATTTTCTTATTATTCAGTTATATAATTATATCATATTATGTTTGATCCTAAATCAAATATTTATCAGAGTGAGGAAAAGATACTCCAAACTATACTCACCAAAAACTACAGTAAATAAATGGAAAACCTACATGAATAAAACAAAACTGCCTTGCAATTAGATTGAGACTACACTTACTGAGAAATCAGTAGGTGTATGTGTAATCTTTAAAATATCCAAATCGATTTCCCATGTTGTATAATCTATGGGTTTATCCATAAAATTCTCACCATATTCCAAGATCGATAAAGAATGGATTTACGAGACTAATAAATCATATTGTGTTTCATTGATTTATTGTATCTAACTTCCTTTTAAGATGCTTATGGGCTCTTCAAATTATTTTCTCTTGAATAAATAAATATTTGACATTTTCCACATTTATGACAATCAAATTTCTTCCCTCCTCTATTCTTATTTCATTACCTTCTTTTTGAGTCTTGAACATTGGTTTTGTCCCATCCTCTTTTTTCTCCTTAGATATTAGCACTTGTAGGTTTTCTTAGGCTTCCACCCCCTTATTTTATCATACCCATATTTCCTTATTTTCGCAATACACTTCTTAAAATATTGTGCCATGGAATATCAATCATCTAAAAGGAACTTTCCAATAGTCCAAATGTTGATTGAATATTTATTTTCCTCATTACATGGATATGTCCTTTGGATGCGTAATATTTTCCCCATTATGTCTATGCATAATACGTGGGTTTTATACATCGAATTGTGTTGAACATCGTGAATCTGGTTAACAACATTGAAAACTTAAACCCTACATTGATTTCTTTTAGTTGCATCGAGGTATGTACACTAGTGTTGAAGTGTTACTTGGAATGGAGCGTTGACATAGTGGTATGCATTGTGAAGTTTTTGTATCCCAGTTGTTGTCAATTAAAACTCTATAGTTGTTGTCAAAATCTGTATATACAATTGAAGCCGTAGTATATATGTGCAACGGAGATATATGCTATATGCAATGTGTTGTATTGAGTGAGTGTATTATATGCAATGCATTGTATTGAGTGAGTGTGTCATACATCTGTTGGCTTATTTGCATACAACTCCAAAATTATTCACTTTAGTATGTTGATTCATTATATTATGGTGTGTGCATTGGAGGGTTTGGAGTCATGCCATCTGTGCGGACAACGTATTCTTGTTTGATGCTCAAAGTTCTTTGTGCATGTATACGACATTTCAAAAGATGAGCTCCGCACACCCATTTCTTGTTCTCTTTTCTTCTACTTTGAGGCGAGTTGCTTGGGCTATTAGAGTATTCGAGCAATCAAGTGGTGGGGCGATTCTGAGAATCGCCGCGCCACTGCCCCGCCACCACCACTGGCCAATTTATGAGTTCATAATTATTCACTTTAATTTTGTTGGCTTAATTTCCTGAGGAACATTTCTAAATCAGAGTTCATCAATGTATGGTACTAACCCAAAATCTTAGAACAACGAAATGGAAATGATGATAATACAAGCCCAACGACATCAATGGAAACTTCCATGAACAACCCTTGGATGTTCCAGTGCTAAGACACTTTATAGTACAGAAAAAAATAATTATAACATTACATGTAGTTTGATAAACAGAACTTGCGTCTATAAATGTGCGTAATAGTACACACCATTATTTTACCCTGACCAAGTCATGACTTATAACCAAAGAAACTTTATTGAGCTTGGATATTTATTAGGACAGTTTAATTTTTAAAATAATTTTTATACTTAACCGCTCTTATCAAATTTGAAGTTGAAACCTAATAAAATTATAATTCACTTAAATTTTAAATGCGTACATTACATAAATCACTTATATATCTATATATATGTATGTCTATATATATATATAATTGATTTGAAAGTCTACTGATTGAAACGATGAATTTCTGACAAAGTAAGACATACGTGTAGATTGTAGATGGGACCAAAGTTCTACGTACGTCAAATGGCATTGAGTTTCAGGAATGAATTTAGAGAAGTACGAGGGTTTGCTATGGGAGAAATAAAACGATTTTCTTGCGTTTTTGAACATAATTTTGGTAGGAATTTGGCAGAGTAAAAATTTGTAATTTTCTCGACTTTTATGGTTAAAATAACTTTTGATTCCATCCAAAACATAAAATTATAATATAAAATTTACGGACTTTTGACCTTATACTGTCGAGATAGTCTAAAAATATTATGGATTTGTGTAATAATTTTGGAGTTGTATGCAAATAAGCCAACAGACGCATGACACACTCACTCAATACAATACATTGCATATAGTATATATCTCCGTTGCACATATATACTACGGCTTCAATTATATATACAAATTTTGACAACAACTATTAGAGTATTCGAGTAATCGGGTTGTGGGGCGATTTTGAGAATCGCTCTCCCACCGGTGGTGGTGGCGGGGCGATTCTCAGAATCGCGCCACCACCTTAGTTTTTTAAATTGCAGCTATCTTTGCGATTGCGAGATGAGGCAGAAATGGTATCAGAGTAATAATATTCGCCGGCATAGCTTCCACGCATGCATAAAAGTAAACAATTATCTAGAGCAACCGATTCAACCAATCCAAGGGAATGCTGCGAACATTGCAGTTTTTGGCATTTTAGCAGATTCAAATTCTTTAAGCTCCTCTGTACTTACAACCCTATTAAGTCCTTTTCGAGCTGTTGTTGAAGATGAAAAGGCAACCGTATGTAGTCAAGCGTGCTGATCTTTCGAAGGGTTTCGTTGGACCTAGTTAAATTTAAGCAAAAACTTAAATCAAGATATGGTTAGATTATGAAAGATATCTGGAAGCTTCTTTAATTCGATGCAGTTCGACAAGTCAATGTATTGCAGATTTATTAGATTTCCAAAGGACTGAGGGAGTCTTCCTAATAGCGAGGCGAATGATAGGTCAAGGTAGCGCAAGTTTGTTAGATTCCTAAAGGAGACTGGCAGAGATCGTATTCCAGAGAACGAAATCTGCAAGTGTTTCAAGGAAAGCAAATTCAAAAATTCGTCTGATCTTTCTAGAGTCTAACCCATCCATTCAAAATGCTTCGACAGCCTTGTAATCTCTAACTCCCGCAATCGCAAAGATGGCTGCAAAATTGTTCACATGTCTCAATCTTCTAAGAGATAGATACTTGTCCTCTATAAAACCATTGCATTTGTTCCACAAAGCATTTGAAAAAATAAAAAACCTTTGGAATTTATTGGAGATGCTGCGAGAACTAATGGATAATCCTGTTGTTAATTTAAAAAACTAAGGTGGTGGGGGCAATTCTCCCCGCGACCACCTTAGTTTTTTAAATTGACAGAGGCGATTCTTAGAATATAACATATAGCCAATGTTACCTGCTACTTTCAACTAATAGCACATGAAGGCAATATAAACACGTTGCTTCAACCATAATGTAAACGTGCACAGATCATTCATAGTATTGATGATATAAAAAGGTCCCTTTGAGTCGAAGGAAACTGGAATATTAATAAGATGCCGTGAATATGTATTCTATGTTTTAAATTTAAATGATTGATGATGAATAAATCATCCCTATAGACAAAAGTAGCGAAAATGGACCCTTTCGTGATTGCTTATAGCTTCAAACTATTATTTCCAGCAAAAAGTAAATATGTGAAATACACACGTTGATAATTCTCACCATTTTAGTTATAATAAAAGAATGCATTTAACGACAGGCATAAATATAAAAAAATAAACTCGGTCACAATTCCAATCCTTTTAGTAATAAAATAATGCATTTGACGATGTGAAACATCATTTTTAACGTTGTTTTTAAATGGTTGAAGCATCGTGTTTATATTGCCTTCGTGTGCTATTCGTTGAAAGTAGTGGGTAACAATGGCTATATGTTGTATTCTGAGAATCGCCCCTATCAATTTAGAAAACTAAGATGGTGGGGCGATTCGGAGAATCGCCCCGCTACCACCACTGGTGGCAGGGCGGTGGCGGGGCGATTCTGAGAATTAGTCCACCACCTTAGTTTTTTAAATTGACAGGGCGATTCTCATAATACAACATATAGCCAATGTTACCCGCTACTTTCAATGAATAGCACACGAAGGCAATATAAACACGTTGCTTCAACCATTTAAAGGTGGCAGGGCTGTGGTGGGGCGGTGGCAGTTGCCAAATCCTCATACTTCATTCGACTTTCATTTGCATTGTTTTGCGCTCCACTGGTTTGGTAAGTTGTCGTCGCTCTTTTAACAAAATTTCCCTTCCCTGGAAACACAACTTGATAGAATTTCTGCACCACAAGATGCCTTTTGGCCCATTTCCATTTTTGCAGGTAACCCGTATTGCATTTTTTTTTTCTTTTGTCAGTTGTAAATACGTATTTTCTCTTGAGAGAAAAAATCACCCATTTCACTTGGATTTTTGTTCCAGGTTTCCATTATCGAGAAGTGATACGTCTACTTCCAGGAACTAATGAACTTCAATGATTTGATGTAGTGTTTTCAAAATTTGATTTTGTTCTCAACAAGTTTGGGAGAGACTTCTGAATAAGCTAGTACTCGGAAAATGATTTTTTTTCTAGAACTCTCATTTGATTATTCTGGTCGTTGGCAAGGTATCTCCCCCTAAACCTTTTATTCATCATTCCAGATATTTTCCCCAGGAAGGAAATTCATTCTTTTAAAAATGAAGGGCTCCCTTTTAGGAATTTTTTACTCTAGCCTTCTAAAATTTGGTCCATATTGAAGTGAGGGTTTGTCATTAATAAAGAAATAATATTCTAATTTTCTTCTATACAAAATAATTCCACCCCAGTATAATTCCACCCCAGATTTCCTCTTGGCGTGCAAGGAATTTGGTTTATCCAACCCTAGCAATTTTTGCATAATTCATTACTTCATAGATTATTTGTTGCCAATAATTTCTAATTATTCTCCCTTCTTAACTACCCCTTTATTTTCTGGTGCACACAGGGATAGAGGAACCACCCTGCCACCTTTAAATGGTTGAAGCAACGTGTTTATATTGCCTTCGTGTGCTATTCGTTGAAAGTGGCTGGTAACATTGGCTATATGTTGTATTCTGAGAATCGCCCCTGTCAATTTAGAAAACTAAGGTGGTGGGGCGATTCTGAGAATCGCTCCACCACCGCCCTGCCACCGCCACTACCCTGCCACTGCCACTGATAGCGAATCGCCCCACCACCTTAGTTTTTTAAATTGACACGGGTGATTCTCAGAATACAACATATAGCCAATGTTACCCGCTACTTTCAACAAATGGCACATGAAGGCAATATAAACAGGTTGCATCAACCATTTAAAAAAAACGTTAAAAATGATGTTTCACATTGTCAAATGCATTATTTTATTACTAAAAGGATTGGAATTTTGACCGAGTTTCTTTTTTATATTTATGCCTGTCGTTAAATGCATTCTTTTATTATAACTAAAATGGTGAGAATTGTCAACGTGTTTATTTCACATATTTACGTTTTATTGGAAATAAGAGTTTGAAGCTATAAGCAATCACAAAAGGGTTAATTTTCGCTACTTTTGTCTATAGGCATGAATTATTCATCATCAATCATTTAAATTTAAAACATAGAATACATATTCATGGCATCTTATTAATATTCCAGTTTCCTTCGACTCGAAGGGACCTTTTTATATCATCAATACTATGAATGATCCGTGCACGTTTACATTATTGATATACCTGACATGCATGCATTGAAATTTATTTGCGTTTTTTTTTGTGTTGCAGGACACAACGCATAGAGCAACTCTTATTGTGATAATAGAGTTTACCCAGTTTTTTAATTCTTGAATTATTTTGACTAATTTAAGGTAAACTCTCCCAAATTTGTGATTGTGAATTATTGAGTGAATGACTACGAAATCATGATGTTATAATTATCTTTACATGTATGATAAATTTCTCCTCTACATTGTTTTATATATATAGTTCTTCAAAATCTTATATATATATAGTACATCAAAATCTTATAGCCTAAAGTTGTTGGAAGAAGTCACACCAACCAAGAGCTTAGTTGACTTAGTTTTCAATCTAGTTGTCTCCATAATAGTTGTGAGAGTTTCTTGAGTTTGTTATATCGTAGGTAGTATATTTGAGGTGGTTTACTATTTTTAGAATGTTAGATCCGGATTGTTAATATTTAGTTTCTCAGAAACTCTTGTAAGTTACATTTATAAATGTAAATTATTTTTCCATAAATAAAATTAAGTTGTGAGCATTTTCTCACTATACCACTGTGTAAAACTCTGCTTTTCCAAATTTGTATCAAAGCTCGTGAGTGTTGAGATTCTCAGAATCGCCCCACCATCTTAGTTTTTTAAATTGACAATGGGCAATTCTTCGTTGATTGCATAAAATAGTTTGCATTTTCCATTTGAAAATCTGTAAATAATCACAAATGGATTCCCTGCTCTCTTTGGCTAAGCAAATTGTTATAAACCAAATCAAGTCCAAAAGTACGCAAGCAATGTTTGGTAAATGAAGGCAACCATGTGCTTCAAGACTTGAGATATAGGGTGAGGGTCTTTCGACTATTTTAGTTAATGACTTGAAGTTGGAATGTGATTAGGCTATGTCACTAAGGATTTGTTAGGCTGAGTCAACAACTCACTTAATTCATTTTGTTTAGGGTTTGTTAGGCTCATTTTGTTTGAATGCATGAGGTTAAAACAATCGTTTTTGGGAGATTTGGGATCGTTTTGACTAGATTGGTGTTAATAAATAAAAATTTCAATAATTTGTAATAAATTGATATGGTTTAATTACACACGTCATTATTAAATTGATAAATAGACAAATCACTTGATGGAAATAAAAAAGTTTTTTGAAGAAGCTTATCTATTATCCCTTTGGATAGATAAGATTTGTTTTCGCTGATAATTCTGTTGAGATGAATTGATTACAAGGGAAACAAGTGTGTAAGCAAGTCTTAATCATATAAATGAATTTCACATGTAGACTTGAACATATATAATTTGGATTTTTTTTAATAAATATAAAATTAATTGTGTTTGGATGAATTATAGTGTTTTTTAAACTTGATTAAGATTGGTAGTGGATGATATGTAGTGAGTTTTTTTTATATATTACAATTCACCATTATTAAATTAGTTGAGTTTGTTTTATTAATTTTGAAAATTGGTATAAAATTGATATAAAATGTTTTAAAGTGATTTCATGTTTGTGAAAATATTGAATTTTGATAAAAATGAATGTTGAGTAGAATGATAAATACATTCTATTTTATAAAATTGACATGGGCGTTGAGGAGGTGACATGGGTGTTGAGTATGTGCTTGCATTACCATATTTTCTTAAATGGTATTTGAAATAGTTATTCAAGAAAATTTCTAAACATTTCAGCTTTTCATTCAGCAAAGAATTAATGCTCTTCAATTTCTTCCAGATGCAATGCAAGAAATTGGGTTGAAGAAAGGGGACTTTAGTGAATCGCGTGTGGCAAAAAAGGAAAAGGAACCCCAACCACCATTACATGGAATGTTTGGAAAGACATACATTGGGATATTCACAGACATCAAAGACCCATTAGAAGAGGAAAATGAGCAAAAGGAAACAAAAAATATTGTGGAAGAAGACAATGATGAAACTCTAGAAGACAAAGAGTTTGGATTACGTGACATTGCTGATTAAATTTAAGTTATGGTTGGAAATCAAGCTTTGCAATGTTTTGACTTTGACATTTTATGAGAAGAATAAACACTCAATTAGGGTTGTTATACGCTCAATATTTGTAATATGTGGTTTTGGCATTGATTTTTAAGTCAATCATTAATTTTTGAAAAAAAAAGTGATTATTATTTTTTTTTGACATTAAATTCATAAAAAAAGCTATTACTTAACCATTTTTAATTACAATTATCGTATAAAAATTGTGATTTTGGCATGTCAATTCTAGCAAAAAAAATTATCAAAACGTGTAGTTTTTTAGTTATAGTTATGTTAAAAATGGTTATTTTTATGTCCATTGTTAAAAAATATTGTTTTTTAGAAACAATTATTTCATGTGGAATGAAAAATTAATTAAGGATGTATAAATATGTAGAATATCGAAAATTCTAAATATCGAGCTCCTAATTTAAAAATGCAAAACAATAAAAACCTCACTAAAAAAAAGTTAAAATTGAAATAAAAAAACAAGAAAATGTGAAGAAAACGACCACTTAAAAAATGATCAAATTTACAAAATAATTATTTACATTTTATACATTAGAAAATTTAAAGCCAAAAAACAGGTCCTTTAAAAAAATGGGGTGATGCAGAATACTCACTTTTTTAAATCAGCATGAAAATCACTACCATTCTAAAACGTAATGTACATAAAACTATCCTTCCCATGACATTCCTTCCAAAAAATATGCTCTAAAAAAACATGTTCGTTCCGCATCACCCCTTTTCAAAATTAGGTCACTTTTTTGCTATCTCTATGAAACGGGTAACAGTATCAGTTCCCGTTTCAAAGTTTACATTGTTAAACTATCAATATAGAAGGACATATCAAGAAGGAAAAGGTAATAGTGTTGACTGATTTGGGCAATACCCATAACTTTATTCATTGTAAGATAGCAAAGGAATTGAATTTCTTCCTATATCAAGCACCAGAGTGTCAAGTGATGGTTTCAAATGGAGGAACCATAAATTTCTTTGGAAAATTCTATCATATGAAGCTATCCATGGGAGAATATGTGTTGAATAGACCAATTCCTTCCATTTCAATGGGTGGTGATGATGTTGTACTAGGAGTCTTATGGCTACAATCTTTCGGTATGATAGCTTTTAATTTTCAAGAAATTTTATGAAGTTTTTTTTGGAAGGAAAGGAGTTGAATTAAGTGGTATCATAGGGAAACTGGGAAAGATAATCAACTCTAATGGCATGAAAAAGCTTCTAAATAAATGACAAATAGGCATAATTTGACAATTATGTT
>APFE030138415.1:23866-52741 GCA_000404065.3 Pinus taeda | reverse complement strand
AATTTTGTGTCAAGTTTTGCACCATATTTGATAAATGGATGCAAATAGCACCAAAAATGGGCTCTAGATGCAAAAAAAGAAGTAAAAAAGGATGCTAATCACAGGATTTGTTGTAGTGTAACTCTAAGCATATTCAAAAACACTTGCAATCAAATTACAAAAAAGGTGTCGGCTTCATCCGAAAATGCACCCAATACTAGTCAACTTGCAATAATTTAAAAGGGTGTAGGCTTCAACAAAGAATGCACCAATACAATTCAACTTGATAAGTTAACTTACGAAATATTATGTTTTGCAAGTTACAATATAATTATATTTTGATTTAATTTGACTCTTACAAAAAACTGTTGCAAGTATAATGTTCAAAATTTGATTTTGAACTCATGCTAATTTTGTTGATGTACTATATTGTTGATGTAGACTTGTCTTTAAATTTTGAAGTAGATTATTTGAATTTTTTCTTTGCAACTCCTTAATTGTGGTTTTTTTATCACATGTTCTTTTGTGCTCTAATTTCATTAACGTGTCCTATGTGTTGCATTATATGTTAGATTATATGTATGTCAAAACTAGAGACAAAAATGAGAAGCCTCAAAAATGCAAAAAGCACACACCATCACACACAAAATGTCGTTGATCCCCCTATTCAAATTTCCAACGAGATCAAAGACAAGAGGTGCCACCAAAGATGATTGTTTTATTAAAAATTTCCACTTAAGATATTCTTTGCCAAGTGGAAATGGCTAAATTGTCTTTATGAAAAATGAGTCTCTCATGTATCATTATGAAAACATGGACTCCATGTATCCTTTGTCCCCATGGTTGTTTAGTAAATTTGGAAAAATCATTGTGAGTGGAAAATGACATGAAATTGCATTAAATTTTGGACCGAAATGGTTGAGTGAACTCCTACTTTCCTGCAACTATTGATATCATTTCATTTTTCCATCTCTATGTGAGACATGTGAGCTTTTGGTCTTATTACTTGAGTGATTTTGTGGAGAAAACCATTGGTGAATGAGTCGAGAAAATCTACAATTATCACCGTGCTTTATTCCCATAACATATCTCAATCTAGGTTGTGAGAATAACTTATTCCAATGCACTTTGATACAACTTTATTAAAGGACCTTAGATCAAAATTGGTGTCTCCTCCATGTTTTCTTTGTAACTTCAATCAGAATTCATTAGCATCAAGAAAAAAAAATAAACCTCAATAGAAGTGTCAACACTTTGTAAGCATTTGGTGGGAAGGATCTATGTGGCCTAACCATATTTTGTACTTTTGAGTAATGCTTCAAATTTATCTACTTCTTCAATCATTCCATGATTGCTTTTCTAGAATAGAATATTATGCAGATGAACCAAATTATTAATTGGATGAAACATGTGAGCCAAGGAGAAACATAACGTTGTAAAAAATAAAAATGAAGAGGGTAGACATGAATTCACTAATTTAAAATGGCATAGCTTTGTTAAATATTGAATTTCCACTTGTTGTTGCACTCAATAAATTTGTGTTAGTGCGGCATTAAGCCATCGAGATTCCAAGTCAATTCACATCATTACTAGAACCGATTGTAACACCTCCTCCCACATTTACCCAATTTCATTGGCCTTTCAGAGTAAACATGACCTAAGGGATACTATTACATGACCCAACCTCCTAATTACACTAAACAAATTGGATTCGACAAATAGAACTTTATTTACCTTCCTCAAGAGCTACAAGACACCCAGGAACTAAAAAACCACTCATAGTGCCCAAACCTAAGTTGGATTGCTCTCTTAGTGACCTGGGCTCCCAACTACATGCATGAAAAGTCTTCCATGTATTTATATGCCTCCAACTGCATGTATAAGCCTACCAGGGTGTGGTTATGGCCCAAAACTCCCATTTCATAGGGTGCGGTCCTGGATTCTGAGCAACCATTTCAAGCTAGCCTCCATACCACTACCTAGAACTTAGTGATACTTTCCAAAATGATAAATAAAATCAAGAAAAATCCATTCATATAAAACTTGATCAAGGACTTGACCTAACTAGACCTAACCATGACAGTCATTTCGTCAACCACATGGTGAACATGTAATCTATATGTCATGAATCCATATCTGAACATAGGGGTTTGAAACTTATCTAAGAACCACCAAGAAGGTCTAATGACCTATCATAATAGTTGTAATAACATTCATTATCTCATTCATTCATTAATAATTCATAAAATAATCAAACATATTAATATCCATGGCTAGAACCTGTTATGGAACCATGCTTATAACCAACATATAACCAAAATAATAACCATGAAAGAACAACCATCAAAGCCACGTAATAACAAGTACAAGTACTCATAAAATAAAATAGGAAAGTTCTCTTATTAACATATGCAAAAACTAACCAAGTCAGGTACTTCCATGTACCACTCGACCATAGATTGAGATGAACCAAACCTTTCTTTCATCCAATCACCCCTGTGCCATATTCCAAGCATGAATGTGGGACTCAAGAGTTAGACAACCAAGGCTTCCTGGAGTTTAAACCACCTCCACCCTCATTCTCCCATGATCTCAGCAAAATTGGTCAAGGGATCATATAAGAAAACCAAAACATAAACAATGAGGGCTTCCTGGAGATTAAACCACCTCCACCCTCAGGCTACCGTGATCCCGCCAAAACAAAGCGAGAGATCATTAAGACTAAAACAAGCTTGGATGCCTCGGAATTTCTTCACCATTACCTTTAAGAATTTTCTTGTCTCCACCCACTTGTTGAGGTCTCCCCAAAGATTAAACCACCTCCACCCCTAACCCTTGGGAATTTTCTTAAGACCACCTCACCCGATTTCAAAACCATCTGGAAATCCAGAGCTAAACCAAATAGAAGAACCCCATCACATAGTGGCTATCCAAAAATGGAAAGCCAAGGATGAAACCATGGTCACACCCAAGAAAACCCATGCTAATGATAGTAAGAGAACCAAATACACAAATTTATGTACCACGCATTCACAAACTAGATAGGAAATCACACATGCAACCTATTACCTACAATTATTCCTGTTGAAGTTGTTTGATCCAACATTCCTTGCTTGTCCTTTTCTTTCCTTTTCCTTCCTTTGCCTTCCTTTTCTTTCCTTTCTCTAATGCCAGAGTGCTCCAAGAATTCTCTAAGTGTGCAAGAGTATGAGAGAATAGGGAGAGCTCCAAAATTGAACTGAAAAAAGCTGTGAATTGATCCTCAAAAGTATTTTTATCATTGGTGCCTCTATTTTCTTTAATTTCCTCTATTTTCCTTCAATTTTCCTCTCATGCAAATTTATGACCCTTCATCTCCCTTTTCTCCTATTTTCCTTTATTTTCATAAATAAAATGCCAATTAATGTCTCTTTTCATTTGCCAATTCCTTTTCCAATTTCCATAGCCATAATAAACAAGTGAAGTCCACTAGGATATTTTTCTCAAGATTCATCTTGGAATGTGTCCCATGACCTTGGTCTTATTTTTCCTTTATTAACTTTTGTTACATGAACTTTTAACTCGGGGTTGTTACAGACCCCTCCCCCTTATGGGAACACTGTCCTTTGTATTTTATGACACCTATGACCAACAAAACCACTGAAAACCAAAACATACTACCTATGGAGCTTTATAACTTAGCTCGATATAGTATTTATAATGAACAACCTACTGAAAAGCAAAACCAACATGAAAATCATGAAAACCATACCACTTATTGGAGCTTTATAACACAACCTGTTGCAGTATTTACAATAGAAAAAATAAATACATATGTACATATACCAAAACTTATTTTCCTCAACTGGAAAAAAATGAAGGATACATCCTACATTTGATCATCCATCTCCCATGTAGCTTCGTCGGGCCCAAAGTGCTTCCACTACACTTTAACTTGCTCAATTGCCCAATTCTAGAGCATAAGTTGTTTCCAATGTAATATACACTGAGGTTTCGGCTGGAATTACCATTCAGGATCCACCTGCAATACAGACTAGTCAATCACATGATCAACATCCTTCACATATCTTTTAAGCAATGAAACATGGAAAACATCATGGACTTTCAGTTTTATAGGTAGCGCAATTTTGTAGACCACTCATCCAATCCTCTCAAGGATATTCAAAGTCCCACAATACAGAGGTGTCAATTTGGCACATGACCTAATCCTCAAGGA
This sequence comes from Pinus taeda, assembly GCA_000404065.3. Classification (NCBI taxonomy): domain Eukaryota; kingdom Viridiplantae; phylum Streptophyta; class Pinopsida; order Pinales; family Pinaceae; genus Pinus; species Pinus taeda. Next base: position 48,546 of record APFE030138415.1, on the reverse strand, counting down.
GATATTCTAGGGCTAAATGTGCAAGTACACATGTTCCCCAACCTCAAACTCCTTAAACACCCTGTGTTGATCTGCATAACTCTTATGCTTGCCCTATGTTTCCTTTAGATTCTTCTTGATAACCTGCATTTCGTGTTCCATCTCTACCAACATGTTTTTTCATATTAGTACCCTATTCACTGGATCACTCTAGCTAATGGGAGTATTACAACTCTACCCAAAAAGTGCCTCAAATGAACTCATCCTCAGTGACTCATAATACCCATTTTTGTAAGAAAACTCAACTAGTGGAATATACTCCTCCCACTTCCTCTATTGGTGCATGACATACATTATCAACATGTCCCTCGTAATATTATTGACCCTCTTTGTCTATCCATTTGTTTACAGATGATAAGTTATACTAAAATCCAACTTTGTACCCAAACCTACAAATAATTCCTTCCAAAACCTGGAAGTGAACTTGGCATGTTTGTCTAAAAAAATCCTCTCAGGAATACAATGTAATATCACTATCTCCCTCATGAAAATACGAGCTACCTCACTAGCTGAATTAGTAGACTTCGTTGGAATGAAGTGAATTACCTTGGTCAACCTATCAACCAAAACCATGATGGAATCATACTTTCTAGATGTCTTCGGAAAACCTATAATGAAATCCATGGAAATGACCTCCCATTTCCATTTCGGAATTGGAATTGACTACATTAAACCACCTGTATTCTTACATTCTGCCTTTACCTGTTGATAATCCAAACACCTTGCGGTGAACTTATCTACATCCTTCTTCATATTCGACCAATAATAAATTGTATTCACAATTGTCAAAGTCTTATGATATTCTAGATGATTTGAATATGGATTAGAATGAAATTCCCTCAAGATAAGCTTCTTGATCTCACTATTTTTTGGAACATAGATCTTGTCCCTAAATCTCACCAAACCATCTACCATGAGATGATAATCAACATCCTAATCACCTGTACACTACTAATGTAACCTATGCTTAAGTTGATGGTACCTATCATCCTGTTGGCCTGCCTCTAATATCTTATCCTATAAATTTGTCCCATATGAACTCATAGTTGCTATGTGATTCACTTGCACTCTTCTACTAAGAGCATCTATAACCTTGTTCTCCATACTGTTAATGTACCTGATCTCAAAGTCAAACTCATTGAGCATGAAAAACCATCTAGATTTCCTGTCGTTCAGATTAGGTTGGTGAAACAAGTATCTCATCCCAATCTGATCACTCATCAACACGAACCTCTTGCCAAGAAGATAGTGCCTCCACATATTCAATGCATGAATGATCGTTGGCAATTCAAGATCATGAGTCACATAGTTCTACTCATGCTCATTCAGTTTCCTTGACTCATATAACACCACCTATCCCTCCTACATCAAGACTTCACCAAGTCCTCTCTTGTAAGTGTCAGTACATGCCATGAACTCTTTATTTGGATCTTCAATCTTTAGAACTGGATCATTTGTAAGCAATAGCTTCAACTGCTCAAAACTAGTTTCACATTCCTCTGCCCATTCAAATTTATTTCCTTTTCTCTACAATGATGTAATAATATAGGAAATCCTTGAGAAGTTCTTTATGAACCTCCTGTAATAAATTTCTAATCCCATGAATGATCTGACCTCATCCACATTCCTAGGAGCTTCCCATTCCATGATAGTTTTCATCTTTTCCAGGTCCATTGTTATGCCTTCCTTAGAAATAATATGTCCCAAGTAATGAACTTTTGTCTAAAAAAAATACACTTACTAAGCTTTCCATACAACTAGTGCTCTCTCAATAGTCCACTTTTATAAATTTTTCGGCATGTTCTTCCTCATTCTTAGAATATATCAATATATTATCGATGAATATTATCACAAACTTGTCTAGATATGGATGCAACACACTATTCATAAAACACATCAAAGTAGTTGGAGCATTAGTCAAACCAAAAGGAACCACAACAAACTCTTAATTCCCATACCTAATCCAAAACGCAGTCTTGTAGATTCCCTTTTCTTTGATGTTTACCTGATGATATCCTGATCTCAAATAAATCTTCAAGAACATTGTTTCTCCCTTTAACTGATCAAATAAATCATCAATCATTGGTAATAAATACATGTTCTTGATCGTCACCTTGTTTAACTGCCTATAATCAATACACAACTTGAGAGTACCATCCTTCTTCTTCACAAACAATATTGGTGCACCCCAAGGTGACACACTTAGCCTAATGTATCCCTTGTTAAGAATTTATTTCAACTACAACTTCAATTCCACTAACTCTGGAGTGCTCATCCAATAAGTTTCCTTTGATGCTAGTGTTGCTCCTCGTACCAACTCAATAGAAAAATCCACTTCCCTGTGAGGAGGAAGATTTGAAATCTTTGTTGGAAAGACATCCTAAAACTATTGGAAAATCGGATACCCCTTCTAGACTTCTACATCCTCAACATCTTTACCTTTATCACTGGAAAAATGCACTGCGAACAATACACACCCTTTCTTGCAATTTCGCTTTGCCTGCATAGTTGTAACCATTCTCACCAATGTAGCTTCTTCATACCCTGTAAGATTCTATTTTATCCATCATTATCCAATCACTCAATATCCTTCTCATAAAAATCCACCTTAGTCCTATGAAGGTACAACCAATTCATACCCAGAAGCATATTGTATGATCCCAATGGAAGTACATTTAGATGCACTAGCGTACGCATGCCATTCAACTCAAATGCATAAGCTCTTACCCAATGATGAACTCTTTTCTTAGTACCTGTAGCCAAATGCACCAACGAAGACTCTAGATGTACTTATTTTCTCAAACTACACTTATCCACTATGCCAGGATTAACAAAACTATAATTAGATCCAGGTTCAATAAAAATAGAAACAATTTTATCACAGAGCTTACCTTCCATCTAAATAATGGATTCCTAATTATCTGTGTGCTTTTTATCAAATTCTTCATAGATTTGAGGAATTATTTGGCCCACATCCCCAACTGTTTACACCTCTTGAGCGGTGTAGATCTAAATCCTACCACCCTGATACAATTTACAATCCTTGTGATGATCCTTGCGACATATCTAACACTGCAAATTCCCACTACCTTTGTTATGTTGCTCTCATGCTGAGATCTATGTCCCTTCTCATCCGCATTAAACTTCTTGTAAGGAGAAACATTCTCTTTCTCACCTGCATCCTAGGGTCTTTCCTGCTTCAGTGGCCATTTACCTTTATTCTTGTCATTCCCTTTCCAACCTTACTTAGACTCAGCCTTATGCTTTAATTTCTCATATAGTGCTTCAACTTTCTAATGATCTCTAGCAATTGAGGTTCATCATACTCAATCCAATCCTTGAATGCTAATGGTAGTCCACTGATAAATCTTTGAGCTTTTGTATTCTCATCCTTGAGGTAAGGAACATACCTCAACAACTCCAAGAACTTAGTCATGTACTCCTCATTTTTCATATATCCCATCTTCACCTCATATAATTCCTTGGCTTTTCCATCATAGTACCTCTCTAAAAATAATTCTTCCTAAAGAGTCTCTTGAATTCATGCCAACTCAAGTCCTCTAACCTGGTGTCTCTGAAATGCTTCACATCTTCCCACTAGATGTCTTGTTTTCCTTTGAGACTGAAAATAACAATCATGGCCTTCATGTTCTCTATATAGTCATGTAGCTCAAAGAACTTCTTCATTCCAAGCAACCATACCTTTGCATCCTTTGGTTTCTTCAACTCTCCATTAAATGTAGGTGGCTTGGATTTCTTGAACTCATTCGAAAAATATCCCCTATCACTCCTCCTATAAGGATGATAGCAATGATGATCATGATATCTTTCTAAACTAGAACTAGAGTAGAACCCATATCCACCACCTATCATATTAAGTGTATCCAAGAATCTTTCATCTCTTACTGTGTCATCTATCTTTGACTTGTGCCCACCACAATACCTGCTACCATATGATCCATTATTCATGTCCTCCTATCCATAACTAATATGTATTTGTCCTTGTCTTTGCAACTCTGACAAACTCTGAAGAATAACTGCATTGACCTTTGCTTTTTTCTCTTGTGCCTTAGCAAGCCTTTCTTGTGACTGAATGATCCTATCATTATCTGCCTTGCAACTTCTTATCTCTTCCTTTAGACTTTTCAAGGTGTCTACTATGTTAGGAGATTACTCATATTTGTGTTTCTCATATGATCCATAAGGAGAGTCTTGTGAACTGTAATCCATCATTTTTCTAATCATCTTTGATCTTCTTCTTCCTACAAACATACCATGTCAGATAAACCAAATATAAACATAATAAACATACCTCAATGAAGTTCAAGGGAGGCTATCTCATCTATAAAATCAATCCATATTAGCATGATACATGTATATACATAATCATATCAATATATCAACATCATGCATGATAACACCAACTACATAAAATGACCTCATGCATGATAACCAAAACCATGAAAATGCATGCATAACAACATGCATCTATCCCATCCAGTACAGGTATTTGAACAATGTTCTAATACCAATATGGTATCAGATAACACCCAAAGAGAACGTAACCCTCTCCGATACCAATCTGTAACAAATCTTCCCACATTTACCCAGTTTCACTAGCCTGTAGAGGTAAATATGAGCTAGGGGTTACTATGACATTACCCAACCTCCTAAGTACAATTAAGGAAGTGGAGCCTGCAGGGGTAAACATGAGTTGGGGTTACTATGACATGACCCAACCTCCTAAGTATAATTAGAAGGTAAATGTAGGAGGATTTGTTACTGATTGGTATCAAAGAGGGTTTCATTCTCTTTGGGTGTAAGTAGAACTTTACTGACTTTCCTTAGGAGTTACAGGACACATAGAAGCTAAACAATCACTCCTAGTGTCCAAACCCTAAGTTAGACTTCTTTTTAAGTGACTTGGGATCCCAACCGCATGCATGACAAGATGTCTATGTCATTATATGCCTCCAACCGCATGCATAAGCCTACCAGGGTGTGATTATGACCCTTAACTTCCAGTTCAAAGGGTACGGTCCCGGATTTTGAGCCATTATTTCAAGCTAGCCTCCATACCAATGCCAAAAACTTAGTGAGAATTTCCAAAATGATGAATAACATTATGACAAATCCATTCATACAAAAATTGATCAAGGACTTGACCTAACCAGTCCTAACCATGACATTCACTTCGTCAAATACATGATGAACATGTATTCTACAAGTCATGAATGCATATCTGAACATAGGGGTTTGAAACTTATTTGAGAATTACCAAGAAGGTCTAATTCCCTCTCATAATAGTTGCAATAGCATTTGTTGGCTCATGCATTCACTAACCATTTATCAACTAATAATACATATCAAAAGCCATAACTAGAACCTGTTATGGAACCATGCTTATAACCAGCATATAACCATAATAATAATCATGATAGAACAACCATCAAAGCCACATATTAACAAGTAAAAGTAATCATAAAATAAAACATATGCAAAATCTAACCAAGTCAAGAACTTCCACATACCACCCATCCATAGATTAAGCTTAATCAAATATTTCTTTCATCCAATCACCCTCATGCCATGTTCCAAGCATGAATGTGGGACTCAAAACATAGACAACCAGGTCTTCCCGAAGACTAAACCACCTCCACCCTCATGCTCTCGTGATCTCACCAAAACCAGTCAAGATATCACATAAGCAAACCAAAACATAAACAACCAGGTCTTCCCAAAGATTAAACCACCTCCACCCTTAGGCTGCCACGATCTTGCTAAAACCAGTCAAGAGATCACTAAGCCCAAAACAAGCTTGGATGCCTCAAAAATTCTTCACCATTACCTTGAGAAGTTTTCTTGTCTCCACCCACCTGTTGAGGGATTCCCAAATATTAAACTACCTCCACCCCAAACCCTTAAGAATTTTCCTAAGACCACCTCACCTGATTCCAAAACCATTCGACAATCCAAAGCTCAACCAAATATAAAAACCCCATCACACCATGGCTATCCGAAAATGGAAAGGAAACACTGAAAACAATGTCACACACAAAAAACACATGTCAGTGACACCAAGAGAACCAAATACACAAATTCATGTACCATGTATCCACAAACTAGCTAAGGAATCACACATGCAACCTATTACCTGCAAGTCTTCCTGCTAAAGTTGCTTAATCCAACCTTTTGTTATTGCCTTTTCTTTCATTTTCCTTCCTTTTATTTCATTGCTCCAATGTCATAGTGCTCCAAGAATTCTCTAAGTGTGCAAGAGTAAGAGAGAATAGAGAGATATCCAAAACTAAACTGTAAACAATTGTGAATTGATCCTCAAAAGCCTTTTTATCATTGAGGCTTATTTTCTTCAATTTCCTCTATTTTTCCTTTGATGCAAATTTATGACCTTTCATAACCCTTTTCTCCTACTTTCATTTATTTTCATAAATAAAATGTCAATTAATTTCTCTTTTCCTTTACCAATTTCCTTAGCCATAATAAACAACAAGCAATTCCCACTAAGATGTTTTTCCCAATATTCAACATGGAATACATGTCCTATGATCTTGGTCTTATTTTTTCTTTATTAAATTTTATTACATGAACTTTAGGTTGTTACACAAATGCCTGAATTTCACATGCATTTCAAGTGTTTCCAGTCATGCAAATAATTCTTCTTATGATAGTGTTGCAATCGATTACCTCCACCCTCCATATAATAAGTTTTCATGTTATTCCCATACTATATATTCTTGTAATGATTTCTAGGACTGCGATAAAAGAGAAACAAATAATGGGAGACAATCAACACAGTTACTACATTCCAATCCTATAAAATTCCGCTAAGCACAGTTGCTTCATCATAAAATTGACACAGTAATAAATTTGGAATCATCACCCAGAGGCATGAACTTGGACCAGTTCTCGAATATAATTAATAGCGATAACATGGCCACATGGATATCTTTTAATCCGCTTGAACATTTGAAACAAAAGGGGCTTACTATCATTGGTCAGGATTTCAGGCAAAAGAAACAAAAGGTAGGATCAATGGCGTTGAAGCCTTGGCCTTATTTTAGAAGGTGGATCAATGATCTGAGAGAGACTCATGGGTGGATAAATTCCAAAGAAAAATACTTGAACATATCTAAAATAAAAAGGAAATGGTAGATCTAGCTCTAGATCGTTATCTCTCTAAATGAAACGCATGAGCAGAAATGGAAACCAGGAAGATCGCTATGTAAACTACTTAATCATTATTTTTTACCAATTTTTTCGAAATTGAGAAGTTTAGTACCTTCACTAGAGATTTTTTTACTACTAGCTACATGTAGGATCTCACCCAATTATAGACGAGACTTGAGTGTAGGTTACGAATCGCCAATTGGACTTGCATACATTTCAATGCGTGTACGTTTTAGAATGGGTTTGTTTCGTGTTCCAATTATCAGTCCTTCATATTCGTAGTGTTCAGGTCCATAACTTCATATCGCAGTTCAGATTTATGGCAGTGACAGGAACAAGTTCCAGGAAATTCTCACATAATGAAGCTCCACTCGAGAGCAATTTCTCTATCCTTGTGTGACTGCTTCTCTCATCATTTCCAACGTATGTGAATTAACCATGCAACACTTAGTTCCACACGTTCAGCTTCATACCCTGTGCAACACTTTACAACATGAACTTCACAATGCAACTCTAAATTCACATATCCGTTCATACACATGGCAGTTTGTATGCCATTACTCGAACCCACGTCAATATCTCCGATGGAAAACTACCATAAATTACCAGGCTCTCAGAACATAATGATCTGATTTATACCAATTAAAGAAATATGAAAATAGAATAATAATATCGAAGAGAATGGAACTTGAAACTTGGGAAAAGGCTTTAAGCCTGATTGTATTGATCAATGTTTAAAGATACAAATATTTATAATACAATTAATAAACCACCCATATGCTTTCTCTTTGACACCTCATAAAATAGATAAACAAGGATGATAGAAAATAGGATCTATAACATATTTAGGATAAGACTATATCCTAAGATGCAAAATAAATAAAGGTGGTACATTTTAATGATTATTTATGTGAATAAAAGGTTAACAATATGATATATAATTCATGAATATTTATATATAGCAATATTCAAACTATCATTTTTGCAGTTGGTAGCATCTTTATATACATGTAAATAGTGGTCATTTTCATATATAATTTTGTTTCCTATGAGAAATATATTTCTTTTTCATATGAAGAATATACATGTTTCTATGCTTTGAGGATTGCATAGACAACAAGGCTTGAAGCTATTACAATAAATCATCATGATTTCAAAATGTCGCATGTGGGAGTTGGACATGCATGGGGAGGATAAGAACATTTCTCCTAACCATTCGAGCTAAACACAAGTGATGGTAATTCACATAGATATGATATCCATGGGTACTATTTTATCTCTTATATGACTGTTCTACACATAGTAATTATATATATTATAATATGATGAGGACTTATATGTCAATAGATATGTATCCACACACACACACACACCAATATTATGTTATCACAAGAGGACTAGCAATTATTCTTTCATGATTATATATATATTATATATATATATAATCATAGAAAGAAGAATTGCTAGTCCTCTTATGATAGCTTATTATTATTTCTCTTATGTGTGGCACCTTGTTGGGAATTCTTGTCAATGGAAGTGGATGGTATCTTTATGAGTAGAAATTGATGAGACCTTATATATTGATAGTTGTTTGTACTACTATTATGTTCTTATCATCAATAAACAATATTATATTAGTCCTACAATGGAAGTTATTGTTCATAACGTTATGTGTTTGAAGCCTTTCTGGGAAATTTTCATATCATCACATATGCAATCTACAACACCCATTTTTAAACCCTAATTAATACTAATAATTTTGGAATAGTCAACTTGGATATTTTAGCACATTTCACTTGATGTAAATAGTATATTTATCTAGTGTATTTTTAAAGCAGAAGAAGATATCCAGATGCCTGAGGGAATTTGAAAGGTGTATTTCATAAGTTTCCTATCTTACCTAAATTTAATGTCAAGACTTTTTATTTGGTAGTTGAACTACCTCACTACCAACAATTAAGAGAAGGAATGGGAGTGGTACTGAATTTACCCAAAGGTATGGGCTATGTACCCATTTTGGAGAATTTGAATTGACTATGTATCCCAAGGAAGGGACCAATATTCTCGTGTTGGGGAAATTACATTGGATTAGAGTAAGTGGATTATGGATAGCGAATTTCAGTTGTTAGCAAAAAAATCATAGAGAAGAGTGTGGGCAATGAGAGGAGGATGATATAAATAAAAAAACGTGTGGTATGTGATTTGTAAAATGGTGTGCATGTGAACTAATTTAAAATTCTAGGTGGATGGACCTATGCTTATCTTTAACAACTTTCCAACGATTATTCATATGCTCCATTTTGAGTTCTAATCAAGGAGATATGACCTTCTAAAGTTTCTTAGTTTTCTACTATAAGAAATTTTCAACTAATTCCTTGAGATCTAGACACTCAAATTCTAATTTTGATTCCATGGATGTATTCTACTATTCAATATTTTTCCATTGACTACTTCCATGCTCCATTCTAAAATATAATCTAAAAGTTATGGCTCCTAGAAGTGATTTGGTACCTTATTCGTCTTACTTGTTTAGGTGTAACTTTCACATCATAACTTTGTCCCATGCTTAGTATATATCACTAGAACTCTCTCACTGTGTTCTATCATTTAATATATGGGACCTATGTATGGAAATCATACACATTGTTGGTGCACAGAGGGTAGATCAGACATTGGCCCTTTTGAAAACATGTGTAAGTAGTTGAACTCTCACCTGAGGCATTTATGGGGGACTGTAGGAACCTGGATAATTCTTCAATGATTAAGGAGATGAGGACCTCATATTATCATTGCCCTATCCAACATATCATTACTTCTTATCATTTATAAAAATAAAATCATGTATACCCCTATTCTGCGCAATAAACCCATCATTCATACATGCAAAATAAACAAAAATGTGAAAAAATAGACAATTCATCACCTAGCTCCATGAATATAATAGTATTTTAATATTAAATCGGTTAGATGAAGTTTGACTAGGGTTCTTGAGTGAAAAAGTAGCCGTTAGATTGTTTTAGCCGTTGGAGTCTCTGCTTAGACTATTTAACACACTGATCTGGATCTGTATCTTCAACTCGTCCTAATGATGAACCACATTGGTTGGTTCGAAACGCGTCGACCAAAGTCTTTCTTATGTGATTTACGCTGAAGCTCTCCTTACAATTCATCACATAATGTGCAAAGACACAGAATAACCTGGAACAAGTATTTCTATTATTAGTGCAACTTTTTAATTACAATTGTTTCCATTGTGGCTCACTAGCCTATATAAATTCTCATTACAACGTAAGACTATAAAATACATATGTCAAGTGAAAAGCATAAAAATCCTAATATGTAAGTGTGTCTTCCACTTCGTAGCCTTGATCTATTTATAGATTTACATTTTGGTGCAATAAAACAAAAACCCTTTAGTAGTAAATTATTAGTACCAGCGATGAGCATTACTATGGGAAAAAACATACAAAATAACCTTAGCGGATTTCCTTAATCTTATTATTTTCACACGTTGACCCTCAATTGACCTTCCTACATGGCACCCTTCTATACAAATCCCCAAAACTTGTTACCCAAAATGTTGCTTCAATAGGTCCCCAACACTCACGTGTGCCTCATCCTCGAGCTACTCATTTTTTCTTATGTTCGACTGAGGGAATTATTTCCTTTGTTATTGCAAAAAAATTATGGAATGTTTGCTTCGCAGTTTCCACCTTTTCCTTGACTTCCTCTGCCTACACCAGAATTTGGTCTACTACCTCCACTGTGACAAATGTATTCAATTTTTTTCCCCTTCATGTACTTATCGTTTAATGATATGATGTGTGGTCTCAATCTCATATGTCACCTTGAGGGCTTCATCTTGCAAAGTCTCAACTGACTATGCTAGTATATGTTGGTCGACTCTCATTTGATTGATCTATCTAGTAATCCATGTACTATATAACATCACAACCCTATATATGCTCATTTAATGGCAATGTGTTCAAATTATCTTTGAGCGTCTATGCCTTCTCCTATGTTGTTTAGATGTCTTGTGCCTCTTCCTTCACTTTGGCACTTTCCAACAACCTAGTCCAAATTTTCATTCCTTCTTATATGTTGTTTCATTCTATGTATAGTCCTTTGATTTGCTTGAGATTCATTGTGGATTTTTATTCCTTTTCCATGTGTTATTTATATTTAGGTGGAGTGCTTGGTTTAGTTTATAACTCCAACTCTACAACCTTAGCTTTGAGGGCCTGAATGACCTCGCCAATCTTCATCAGCTTCCCCTCAGTTAGTGTTTCCACCTCCATTGGGGCCTCTAAGAGGTTGTTGTAAACTTCATCCACTGCTTTATTCAACTTCTCTTCTTTTGGAATTTCCTATTCTTTTTCTACTACCAACTACATATTTTATGCTTGCAACACATCTGATATGTCAAAAATTATGCCAACTCTATTTTTGTTGTGGTTGTGTCCAGTTGTATCTCGTGTTTAACACTTAACTATAATTGATTCAGATTGTCCAATGGTAACTATGAAAAAAATAATTCCACATTGTTGAATCCTTCTACATGTTGCTTCAATTCTTTCATTGGAAATTCCATGGCCTTTGGCGAAATCTATAGTGTGTGGCACTCCCTGATACTAAATATGGTTGGTATTGTATCATTCTTTGCTCGATCACCTTAGTTGCACTTTATGCCTTTATTTTATCTATGTTGTCGATTGTGTTTTTGGCATTCTACTTGATTCCAACAATTAGCACGGTTTCTCTAATTGTTCCTATGTCCTTATTTTTTTAATGTTGTTGTGCAACTCTTTCCATATTTTATTTTGTCTTCTCTTTTACTTGGTCCCTCATCTTCTCCAAGTCATCATAAGATAATCACTGGACTTGGTTGACCCCTAGTTTTATTGTTTTTCTTTTTGGTATTTCCTAGGAAGTTCCTTCTTGTGTTATTTGTGTTGCTTCCTCTTATCGCCAACCTACATAGTTTATTCTTCCCAAGATTCTCCTGTGCCATTCCCCTATTATGTCTCCTATGCAAATTCGTGCACAAATTACTCTTTATTTCTTTCTATATTCTCGGAATCCTTTATGTCCTCCACTAGGAATTTCCATTTTCCATCCCAGTCATTGATTATCTAACTAACTTCCACTTCCAATATCCTATATTGACTCTAAATCCACTTCTTCGTTAGATCTCTTTTTGGTTGTATATACATAAAATGTGGGGTTACCTTAAAACATGAAATCCCCTTGTTCACTTCTGCAATTTGCAGTGGTATATGCGGTATTCTTTCAATTTTCTGACAAACCACCTCCTTGTACACATAAAAGGTTAATTTATTTTTAATATTCTTTTATTTTTTCATAGTATGCCATAATGAGGCATATCAAGGTGCCAAAAATGGTTTGTGTGCCATGTCTAGAAATTGTGTCTCTTTTGGTCCCCTCCGTGTGATGAGTGCACTCAGAAATAGGAGCCACGCATAGTTGAACTCTACATTATTATCCTACTCCTCTTGACAGTCTAGTAAAAACTTATTTAATAAGAATGTTTCCTAGTTCATATGGAACCCTACTTTGCACTTCATTGTCACTACAATTATTCTAGTTAGTGCCTAATATTTATGAAACTTTCGTAATAGTTTGTATGACATAACCTATAACACAAACCTGAACACAACTTCATTAATATTGGGTATGTCAAACTTGTGCACACCCCTATGTGTGCCATATTTCTCCTTTACTTCCTCCACCAAATTTTTTTCCCTACTCTTTTATTTAAAAAATGGCTCTTGGTCTTCTCATATTATAGGCAGTCCTATAGTTCTTGCAATAAAATTGGTGTTTATCAACACCAGGTGGTCCAACCAGTGGAAAACTCTATGGACACATCTCAATAGATACTTGACACATATATTTATTTATTCTCTATGGTCAAAGTGTTGAATTTAAATCAAGTTGAGAATACCTTATTGTGTCAGGCTACACACCCACTCTTCCAACTCCACTATGACAACTAGATCATTTTTACTTGTGACAAGTTGTAGATACTTCTCTAATACGAGCTATAGGAACTTCTTGGTGTCTGTGATATTATAGCATGAGAATTTCAACTTCTCCATTTCTATGGTCATATTTCTCTATGTAAGAACTCCTAGTGGGATTAGGGTCATCACCATCTAATATTTTAGATCTTGCTTAAGCTGAATTTTTTGTGCTCTCAACTTCTTGTGTGGTGCATAGACTCTCAGGAACTACCTCTATAGTGCACCAGTTGAACCTAGTATAGTTGTTGCGGGTTACACAGGAGGGGATATTTTTGTGATCCCCCTGACATCTTTGTCTAGGCCTTCTTTCTAGGGGATAATTCTTCTCCTCTAGTGGATTTCATCTTGGCTTCTATCTTGTTTTTAGTTTTAAAACTCTTATTTTCTATAGCTCTAGCTTTTTTACTTTTCACTTGACTCTTCAAATACTTTGGACAAAATGAACCCATTCGACTAAGTCTAAAACATCGATATTTTCTTGTCATACTATGTCATTAATTGGGTGCCATAACTCCAAAATTTGTTAAACATAATCTAATATCCCTTCTCATTTACTTCTACAGGTGTATATTGCATTTGTGCGTAGACTCAAGTAGGTGGATGTCCTGTAAATAATCATTTTTATCAGATTCGCCAATCTGCAAAGATTTTGTCATTAAAGTGTATCTAATTTGTTATCAATGAAGTGGATTTTCAGCCTTTACATTGCCCTATTGTCCAATATATGTGGAAATGTGATGGTGTAACAACCCTGGTGAAAATTCCATGTAATAAAAGTTAATAAAGGAAAAATAATAACCATGGTTGATGGGACACTTATTCCAAGTTGAATATTGGGAAAAACATTCTAGTTTGGGTGTTCATTGGTTTATTATGGCTAAGGAAATTGCAAAGGAAATTGATAAGGCTTTGGAAAGGAAAAATGGCATTTTTGGCACCTTTTTTAATGAAAATAATGGAAAATAGGAGAAAAGGAAGGTGAAAGGTCACATGTTGCATGTGAGGAGGAAAATGAAGGAAAATAATGGTAAATGAAGAAAATAGAGGCCTAATTGATAAAAAGGATTATGAGGATTAGTTTGTAACCTTTTTTCAATTTAGTTTTGGAGATCTCTCATTATTCTCTCTCTCTCTCTCTCTCATTCTTGGACACTTAGAGTTTTCTTGGAGCACTTTGCCATTGGATCAAGAAAGGTAGAGAAGGCAAGTGGAAGGAAGGAGAAATCAAGGAAGAGTGGGATCAAGTAGCTACAACAAGATTCTTTACAGGTACTGATTTTCATGTGTGTTTTCCCTACTAGAGTTGGCATGCATGGTATTTCGTGTATTTATTTTTTTGTTATGGCATGGGTTTCGCCAGGTGTGATAGTATTTTCGGCCTAGCCTTTCCATTTCCGGATAGCCATGCTGTGATGGGGATCTCATGTTTTGGTTGATCTAGATTTCCAGATGGATTCGAAGCTAAGTGAGGTGGATCTCTGAATGATAGAACACATGGCCTAGTAACCCCTGAATCAGACTATGGGTTGCCGCAAATTTGTATTTTTTCTTGCCTCAGTGGGCCTAGGAATCATTGACTGGTGAATGGCAGCATATATGGTAAATCCAAGAGGTGGGTGCTATCCATCAAGCCTGGTAATCTTGGGATGGGATATGTAGTAAAGCCTGGAGAGTGGGTCTTAGTTTAGGGCCTAGTGATCCGATGTGAATTACGGTAAAGCCTTAGAGACTGGTGTCTTGGTTTAGGGCCTAGTGATCCAATGTGGATTGCAATAAATCCTGAGAGACTAGGAGATAGGAAAATTCCTCATGCTTTAGGTGGAGAAATCTGGTGGCATCCATACTTGTTTTGGCCTAGAGATTTAGTGGAGATCATGGTAAAGCTTGTTATACATGTTCATTATGTTGGCCTAGTGATCCGGGATGGATTATGGTAAAGCCAGGTTTCTATTGATGATGGTGATGTGGTTTAGCTTCAGGATGCCCTGGTTGGTTCTTTTGGTTTGAGTCCCACGCTCATTCTTGGAGTATGGCACGAGGGTGAATGGTTGAAGAGATAATTGACTCAACCATTCTAAGTTCAAGTGGAACGTGGTGGGTCCCATCCCAGGTTGGATTTTGCATTCATTAATAATAGTTTCTCTCCTTGATATCTTATGTATAAATGTATTCATTTATATGCGGATTTTATAGTTGATGTATCCTTAATATTTCTCTTGTTATTATGTTGACTGTAATCATGTATTATGGCAACGATGATGTATGGATTTCCTCATATTTTTATTTGGAAATGAATGAACAATGTATATATGACCTAATAGATGATAATGTAGCTAATGATATGAGGGAACAATGTTTCTTAGCGATTCTTGGATAAGTATGAGACCCTTATGCTTAAATTTGTTATTTAAACCTAGAGATTACATATTTGTCATATGTTTGACAAAATGATTGTCATGGCTAGTAGGGATCCAATCAAGCCCTTGTTCAAGTAATTGGATTTGTATCATCATTACCTTGTTATATTTTTTTTTGAAGGTGTCATTTAATTTTGGGCGGTGACCTGGGATCTGGGCCTGAAAAAGTGGCTCAAATCCCAAGGATGTTGGCACAGCACTGCAAAAAATAATCCATGCTGGCATTCCATGTTGTGGGAGCGTTGGCATTCCCATAGCATGGGAGAGTCTGAGAGTGAATTGGTCTAAAATCTCAATGGGACCCAGGGGCTGCTTGCCAGAAAGGTTGGGATGGTTCCTGGGAGTCCTCATCTTGATGTGGAAGGTTTTTTGTTGGCATTATGATACGGGTGTTGTCCTTGATGACAACTCACTCACAGGTTAGATCAGATTTGATAAAAGGAAACTTGTAGTGTAACAGGTCAATTCAGAGGTAACACGACAGTAGTACAAAAGAATAGGAAGTTGGAACAAAGGTCTATTGATCGGAATCAAGAAGTTGGAGGAAAAGGATGTTTTCAGATAGTTTAAGATGTATACGTAGGTTAAGCTTGACAAAGAAGCGTATACATGCAAGTTCGCAGAACAAAAAGAGCATATACGTATGCATGCACTTTCACAAGAGGAAAAGCGCTTATAGTTTGGAAAATCAAGAAAATTCAAGAGTAAAGAATACGAAGGGTCAATAACATGGTATTAGCCCACAATATTGAGTGGAGTAATGGTTATTTGATCTCGTCCAAGAATACCACAAGCTCTAAGTGTTGTTTTGGTCTGAGGTTCTGAGGAAGGCCAAAACTATATAAGAAGTAGAAGGTCAAAGGGACAGGTGTGCAAGTGAAAGGGTTTATCAAGAATAGTTCTATCTAGAGTATATTTTGTGTTGCAAGGGCTATGATTATGATATGATCTGAAATATTTTGTGCCCCTTGAATTCAATGTTGGATCAAGATCATGAGACCTAAAATGACTTATCATTGAATGATCCGATATTGGTTGGGCTAGATCGGATTGCTTACACATGTTTTATTCTTTAAATGTCATGATCTGGGTATGTCCGAAGTTTGGAATAGCAGTGAAGTTGTGAATTAATATGTGTAGCTCTATACGTTGGTACACCTCGGTAAAGTCGAATATACACGCAGGTTCGACTCTTCCAAGTAGCGTATGCAAAGAAAAGCCTATTCTTCAGAAATTATAGGTCTATTTGATCAGTGTTGTTATTTTACTATTGTTTTTCAATGAAGTCTTCTTATATCTGAATTGAAAACTGAATGAATAAGGATTTTTGTGTCTCATCGATTGAGTGTTTAAGTTAGAAGGGTTATCTCTGCTACTAACTGTCTAGAGCTCTATAAAATGACAGTAGACGTTCAAAATATTGCTGGTTGGTACAGACTTGATTTAGAAGTTTTATGTTTCAGTAGTTTTTAAGGTATACATAGGTTTGGTTAAAGGAAGTAGCGTATACACACAGGTTGGGTTTAATAAAGTAGTATATACATTCTAATGTATGATTTTTTAGGTTACAGCTAGTTCTGAATGATGATGTAGGTTTCTAGCTTCACCATAGTATTCTAGTGATAGTGATCTAACTGTTTATATTAGCTGAATATTGGTTGATGCAATTTGAGTTTCAAAGTTCTTATGGGTCCAATGTGAAAATTTGATAAAATGAGGCCTTCATATTGTGTTGTTGTGTACCACGATCATCCATCTTGAAAATTAATGAAACGTGGACCCTGGAAGAAGAGAGAAGGTCTTAGCCTTCTGTAGGTCAGTTCCTACATACTAGTAAACACATCGGCTAGTATAAGAGCTAGGGGGTTGTAGCTCCCTTCCAATAGAAGTTGGAAAACGAGAGAAAGTTATAGCCTTCTGCATGTGGATGCCTGTGTAATGGTATGAGTCTGCACTAGTACAAGATTGTAAGAAGATTTTCTTTATATTAAAAGAAGATAGAGATGACAACAGCAGGTGGTTTTTCTCCCGCATTGGATTTCCACCTTAAATCTTGGTGTTCTTGTGTGTTTCTTATGTGTGATGGTTTATTATGTTATTACTTCACTTAGTTACTGTATAATAAGTTATAGATGAACTGTTTAAAGATAAACACATGATAAATTGACTAAATCATAAGTTTTATGGTTATATGTTGGTTTCTCTAATCACAGTAGTGTGAACACGCAAGTTCAGTTCACTAAAGTAACTTATATAAATCATTTTTGGAAATGAAATGCTATTGAAGTGTAAATATTGATTCACCCCCCTCCCCCTCTCAGTATTATTTCCAACAATTGGTATCAGAGCAGGTCCTTCGGAAGAAACTTGATTGCTTGAAGGGAGATCTTTCAAGATGAAAAATCATGAAGGCATGGGATCTATCAGACCACCAATCTTCAATGGGAACAACTTGGTATATTGGAAAATAAGAACCAAATCCTATCTTCAGTCACTTGGAGCTGATGTTTGGGAAATTGTGGAAGGAGGATATCAATTTCCTGCAGTAATACCTACAGATATAGCAGGTAATAAGTTATACGAAACCAATGCCAAAGTAGTCAATACTTTATTGGGAAGCCTGTCACAATCAAAATTTGTCAAAGTCATGTAGCTCAAGACAGCAAAAGAGATTATATGGGACAAAATCATTCAGATCTATGAAGGATACTCCCAGGTAAAACATGTTAAGCTCCAAACACTCAAAATTTAGTATGAAAATCTTCAGATGCATAGTGATGAAAGTATTTCTAGTTACTTTTTTACGTGTAGATGAGATTGTTAATTGTATGAAGAATCTAGGTGAAGAGATAAAGGAGGCTACTTTAGTAGAGAATATTTTGAGATCTTTGTCTTCTAAATTTCAGTCAAAAGTATCTCCCATAGAAGAAAAACAGGATCTTGAATCTATTACTATTGTTCAACTTCATGGAATTATACCTTCCATTGAAATGAGGAAAGGAAGTCCATCAGATATGAGAGAAGCTTCTTTAAAAGCTTCAACAAAGGGAAAAGAAAAGGAAGAGTGCAATGAATCAGGATATATTTCAGAAGAAGAAGATGAGGTAAAAATTTTCAAGAATCTTTAGTGAGATTCCAGAAGATTTAGAGGTAAGCTACCATTCAAATGCTTTGCTTGTGGTAGATTTGGCCATTATGTTGTAAAATGTCCTCATAAAGATAATCATGAAATAGGAAAGGAATCTACAAAAGCCAATAGAAAACAAGTTGTTAATAGAGAAAGTTACTATGCTTATGAAGACAGTGATGGGTTATCTAATAGTGATGAAGATGAAACTAAACAAGATTATAAACTACTCATGGCTTATGATAATGATGATTTTTTGGATTCCTTAGAAGAGGAAGTCTTTCTTGAAGAAATCACAAAACTCAAAATCTGTATGGAAGAAAAGAATATGATCGTAGACTCATTGAAAGAGAAAAGCACAATGAAAAACTAGACTGTGAAGTTGTGGGTATAAGAAAAGAACTAGAAAAGACAAAATTTCTTAGTCTTAGATTTGCTAAAGGATCAGAAACTTTTAATGAAATCATCAAGGTTCAACGTTCTCCTCTTATAAATACAGGTCTTGAATATACTGAAGAATCATCCCAATCACAAAAGTCGTTAGCCTCCACCAAAAGCTATCTTGATGTAGCAAAGGCCAGTGAACATTCTATCAATCATCAGCAAAAGCCTAAAAGTACTCATCAGGTAAATCATGCTCAATTTACTCCAAGGATGAACATAAATAGAAGCATCAGGCAAAAGGTAAACAATGCCAAAATATTCTATGATCACAGAAACTTTTTTAATGGACAATTCTTTTTATGCCATAACTTTGGGCATAAGGCTACTCAATGTGTTTCTTACAAAACTATCATGACTAGAGAAGCATGAAATCAAAGGAGCGTAACAAAAATCAAGAAAGTTCCTATAATAACTTTTCTCCTCTTGAAGATGAAATTGAATGTTCATTTTGTAATAACTTTGGTCATGAAGAATTTGAATGTAGGAGAAATTTTAGGCCAACACTTCAAAAGGAACAAACATCATCAAATTCCAAGGTATGGAGAAAGAAGGAATTTCAATCAGAAATATGTGGCATAGCTTTATTTGTAGAAGGAAAAGAGAATCAGTGGTACATTGACAGTGGATGCTCCAAACATATGTTAGGAAATAAACATAAACTTCATTCATATAATTCTTTAGAAAAGGAAAAGAATATCTCATTTGGAAATGACACACCAGCTGTCATTAAAGGTAAAGGTTCTATTTATTTAAAAGAAAAGGCTAAAGCTAGAAATGTCATGTATGTTGATGGTTTAAAACATAACTTGTTGAGAGTCAGTCAAATGTGTGATCAAGGAAATGAAGTTGTGTTTGGTCAAAAGGATGTGTGGTTCATGAGCTTGATACATGAAAGACCGTAATCGAAGGTACAAGAACTCCAAACAATTTATACATACTCAAAGGAGGACAAAAACAATTTTATCTAAGCAAAACAGATGAAAATTGGTTATGGCACAAAATATTGGGGCATCTAAGATTTTCTCAAATAAGAAAATCATGCAGGCTCAAGGCGAACCGTGATCTTCCAGATATCAGCATTCCAAAAAATACAATATGCAAACCATGTCAAGTCGGTAAGCAAACCAGAGCTCATTTCAGTGAAAAACAAGGATCAACAAGTAAGCCTCTTGAACTCATCCATACTGATTTATGTGGACCAACAAAGAAAAATTCACCTTATGGAGAAGAATATTTTATTTTATTCATTGATTCTAGAATGTGTTGGATAGGTCTACTAAAGCATAAAGATGAAGCATTTAAAAAGTTTAAAGCCTTCAAAGCTTTAGTTGAAAATGAGTCAGATCGAAAAATCAAATGTCTCAGATCTGATCGAGGGGGATAATTCATGTCAGATGAATTCTTTGATTTTTGTGAACAACATGGAATAAAAAGGCAGTTCTCAGTTGCCAGAACTCATCAAAAAAATGTCATAGTGGAAAGAATGAACATAAAAATTCAACAAACGGCTCAAGCTATGCTTGATGAATCTGGAACTCCTGCAACCTTCTCGGATGAAGCTGCAATTGTTGTCGAAACTATTCTCAACAAATCTAATGTTCAGGTAAATAGTGATCAAACTCCATATGAACTCTAGTATGGTAAGCCTCGGACTGTAAAACACTTTAGAGTTTTTTGAAGTAAATGTTTCATCCCAAGGACTGATGAAAAACTTGGTAAGTTTGAACCCAGAGTAGATGAATGAATTCTTCTTGGTTATTCATCCAGAAGTAAAGGATACAAATGTTATAATAAAAGACTTTGATAAATTATTGAATGCATTGATGTAGTAATTGATGAAGCATGCAGAAATCTGGAACAGATGAAATCAACAAAGGAATATGACAATGAGGAATACGATGAATGCTTTCCCATATCAAATCAAAATGATAAAGAGGAAGAAACGAATGAAACATCAGAAGAAGATACAACAAATAGGGAAAATACTCCATCCAAGTATGTTCAAAAGAATCGTCCAGAATCTCAAATTCTAGGAGAAAAAGGGTCTGGAGTACAGACAAGAAGAACTCTTACAGTATCCTCCAGTTATCTAGCATTACTATCCTCCATAGAACCACAAAATTTAAATGAAGCTAGCAAAGATGAATGTTGGGTTAAGGCCATGGATGAAGAACTTGACCAAATTGAAAAGAATGATACTTGGGAATTAGTTCCTAGACCTCATGATAAAAATGTTATAGGAACAAATGGATATTTAAGAATAAGTTGAATCAAAATGGAGAAGTTATTAGAAAGAAAGCAAGACTTGTTTGTAAAGGGTATGCTCAATAAGAAGGTATAGACTTTGAAGAATATTTTGCACCTGTTGCCAAACTTGAAGCCATAAGAATGTTTCTTGCTCTTCAATTTTTCGAAAATTCAAAGTATATCAAATGGATGTAAAATCAGCTTTTCTTAATGGAGATTTAGAAGAAGTTTATATTGAGAAACCAGAAGGATTCATTCTAGGAAATGATGTAAATCTTTTATACAAGCTCAAAAAGGCTCTATATGGTCTGAAACAAGCTCCAAGGGCCTCGTATTATCGTCTTGACAAATATCTACAACAACAAGGTTTCACAAAAGGTTCTGCAGACAGAAACTTATATACAAAGATTGAAAATGATAAACTACTAATTATTGTTGTTTATGTTGATGATATGATCTTTGGTAGCAATGAAGAATCTATGAGTCAAAAAATTTCTACGGCTATGTGGCAAGAATTCGAAATGTCCTTACTTGGTGAACTTACTTATTTTCTTGGTCTACAAGTACAACAAACAAAAGATGGTATTTTTCTTTCACAAACTAAATATCTCAAGAAGATTCTGAAGAAGTATGGAATGGAACCAGTATGTACTCCAATGGTAACAGGATGTAGTCTCAGTTCTAACGATGAATCACATGCAGTGAACCAACCGGCATACAAATCTATGATTGGAAGTCTACTTTATCTGATAGGTACCAAACCTAATATCATGCATGCAGTAGGAATTGTTTCAAAGTTCCAAGCAAATCCAAAGGAATCACATCTTTAGGCAGTAAAAAGAATATTCAAATATCTTCAAGGAACTCGAGGCTTTGGTCTATGGTATCCTAATGATGCATATCTTACTCTTCATTCATATATAGATGCAGATTGGGCAGGAAATGTTCATGAGAGAAAAAGCACTAGTGGAGGTGCATTCTATATGGGATCACGGTTCGTGTCTTGGTTCAGTGAGAAACAAAGTTTGATTGTCTTATCTACAACTGAAGCAGAATATGTGGCTACTGCATCTTGTTGCACACAACTACTCTAGATGATGAAAACATTGCAAGACATTCAAATCACATGTACTCCACTATTATAGACATTTTTGGGCACTGCAACCCCAATCATAAATGTCCATAAACTGAGGGCTCCTAAGTCCCTAAAAGTGTTGCTTCACTACCTAAAGGAACAAGGTCAGCTGATTACATCATCTCCCAGAAGTTCTCCACGAAAAATTGCTCAGAAATGGTCAAAACTGGGCCATATTGAATACCCAGTGCAAAGGGTGTGATGCATATCACCTTCCAAGTGTAAAGGGTGCGATGCATACTAGATGGGCCCTCTGTAGCGTGTGATGGGCGAGAATGGACAAATGGCAGAGACAGTTTGCGAGGTGGAAGATCATGGAATCTTCCAGAAGCTTCCCCTCAAACGCTTGCCTCTCTGTTTTCGACCAGGGATGAGTAAGAGATCATTAGTCTCCAAGTGGAATCAAGAACTATCAGAGAGGACACTAATCAAGACCCTAGAAGATGACTCACCCTCCTACAATCATCTATATATGGATCCCTCATCACAAAGATCCAGGGGCTAGAATATTGTATCTTGTAGAGAAGTGTTGTCGGTTTTCTAGTGAAACTTCATAGCGTTGGGTGATCTAAGCTTTACTTGAGGTGAAGAAGGGCTTTCTTGCTGGAGGATGATGCTGGGTCAGAACTATTGGTTGTAATACTCTTGTTATTCTTGATATTAATAAATTTATTCAATTTTTCCTCCATATTCTTGTATGTTTGATTGTATATGCATTTGTGTGGTTAATAAATATCTGGTCCTGTGTTATTTATGAATATAGATCTCTGTTCTTCGATAGTATTATGCTGTTTTGATTCCACCGGTGTTATTTGAAGCTGGGTAGACAAAGAAGAAGCGGCAAAGATCTATCAGGAAGGAGAGGAATCAAGTAAGGAACCAAGCGCAAGACTAAGGTTGGTGTCCTTTCTTCCACTCTTATCTATTTTTCATAAAGAAAAATGAAAGTAGTCTTTACTTGTTTGTTTCTAAGATAGCTACCAGTCTTAGTGGGATTAGTAGCTCCGAGTGGACACTATTCCTGATAACAAAATGGCAACTCCACTGGGGAGCGAATAGATTGATTGTTAGTATATCTTTGTTTGTTTTATAAACTTACAGACGGAGCCTGAAGTCAAGCCAGCTAGCCTTCAAACTGAATTTGTTATGCAAATGCAAAGTAGATCAATGCTGCTTTAGTCTATCTCCGGGTTTTGTTTATAAATTGAACAATCGATATGCAAACATTCTAATTGCCCTAAGTGGTGGCTCTAGTAACCTCCTTAGATCAACCCCTGTGATTTACATTTACTGAACATCACTTACTCGGCCTAAATCCCTGGACTGAACTGCAAATTGTGAGCAAAGACTGGTTAAAAGTCTCACACTCGTACCATCGCACCCTCCCTTCAAGGCAGTCTGTATGCGTCGCACTTCTTGTGTGCAGTAGGTGAGATGCATATTGGATTCCCTGTGTGACAGGTGCGATGGTTAGGGAAGGTTAATTTTACCTTCAAACTTTGGTTTTTCTTCACTCCTTTCAGTTCTATTCAGGAGTTTTGCTATCTGTGGTCAGTATATCTCTATGAAAACCCCCTTCTCTTCCATCATTCCGCCTCTATTGTGCAAAGAACTGTAAGTTTTTTTTATGTATTGTGCACCATTTTCAGTTCTCTTTGCAAAGAAGTAGCGTAGTCGAACTGTCGTTTCTTAATCTGAAAGTGTCATAAGTGTCGTTTTCAGTCATAGAAGAGAATCCCATTATTCTTGATAGTTGATTGTACTGTTACTCTTGTATATGATTTGAATTAGTAGTTTTAAAGTGTCGAAAAACAATTTTCATTTCGAAATCGCAAAGTGTCGCCCTTATCTTCACTTCATTTTGAAAATAAATTTGTTAAGTATTTTCGCTTTGAAAATAATTCATATTTGCACTTAGCTTTCTTATCGTCATTCATACATTAAGAAGGCTGAAAACAAATACATGCATGTGCATTTGCATTTAGACTACTTGGTTTGATTTAGGACAGTGCATTTAGTGTGTGCTCTGTGCTCTTTGT
>APFE030138415.1:0-13681 GCA_000404065.3 Pinus taeda | reverse complement strand
GCATTTGTGTGGTTAATACATATCTGGTCCTGTGTTATTTATGAATATAGATCTCTATTCTTCGATAGTATTATGTTGTTTTGATTCCACAGGTGCTCTTTGAAGCTGGGAAGACGAAGAAGAAGCAGCAAAGATCTATCAGGAAGGAGAGGAATCAAGTAAGGAACCAAGCGCAATACTAAGGTTGGTGTCCTTTGTTCCACTCTTATCTATTTTTCATAAAGGAAAACGAAAGTAGCCTTTACTTGTTTGTTTCTAAGATAGCTACCAGTCTTAGTGGGAATAGCAGCTCCAAGTGGACACTATTCCTGGTAACATCCACCCATCTCCATTATGTGTGATAATACAAGTGCCATCAGTATTCTTAAAAATCCAGTCATGCACTCAAAGACCAAGCACATGCCCGTTAAATACCATTTTCTATGATAACAAGTGCTTGAAAAAAATGTTAAATTGGAGTATGTTCCCTCCAAAGAATAGGTTGCTAATATATTCACCAAACTGCTTCTCAGAGAAACATTTGAATATTTCAAAAAAAATTGGGAGTAGTTTCTGCATCATCCTATTGTTAAATCCAGTTTTTTAGAGGAAGGTTCTTATATGCAGGTTTCATGAAAGATAGTCGCGTATATATGCGAGTTTCTGTGGCCGCAGGAGCATATATGTTTTTTTTAGAAAAACAGTGGATCAAACTCTGATATGGGTGCTTAGTCTGATATTGATGCTTACAGTTTGTTGATATGCTTTGTTCATTCATTTTTATCTGACTGATGAAGATGCTTTGATGAATGATTTGATGACAATGCACAGGTAGCATAGGTTCAGGGGGAGCTTTAGCCTTCACAAACATTGTGCATTGTTGGAATTATGGTTGCTGACTTCAACTATGGTTTCAGATATTTATATCAATTGTTGCATAAGTCATGTAAAGATCTAGGGTGTTATATGTCTCCTTCTGTCATAGTCCATTTTTTAATTGAGTCCTATTGGACATATGATGTAATTTATATCCTCGCTATGCATGGGAAGGATGATGTAATAATTGCTATTTTAGTAATATATAAGTAATTGGTATATCCCCACTTGGTTGGGTGGATAAGTCAAATTTTGTGTATCCCCACTTGGTTGGGTGATTGATGTATGTATGAGTCATTGGTCTTCGGGAGGTCACACTCACTTCGTTGAGTTATAGAGTCATGTTATTCATTTTGAAACATATCTCTACAGATTTTACATGTACTCAGGGGGAGCATGGACAACTTAGTGTATCTCAAAGGAGGAGAATATCTTGGTCTGCCCTTTGCCCTTGATGACAAAGGGGGGAGTGTATTTTGGTGATTTCTTGATATCTCTAACAGTTTCTACAACTTGCAGTAATCAACACCAATATGGTTTCCATCAAGTCCAAAGGGGGAGATTGTTGGCATTATGATACAAGTGTTGTCCTTGATGGAAACTCACTCACAGGTTAGTTCATATTTGATAAAAGGAAACTCATAGTGTAACAGGTCAATTCAGAGGTAATAGAGAAGTGGTACAAAAGAACCGGAAGTAGGAACAAAGGTCTACTGATCAGAATCAAGAAGTTGAAGGAAAAGAATGTTTTCATATAGTTTAAGTTGTATACGCAGGTTAAGCTTGACAAAGAAGCATATACATAGAGGTTCATGGAACAAAAAGAGTGCATACATATGCACGCACTTTCACAAGAGGGAAAGCGTGTATGGGTTGGAAAATCAAGAAAATTCAAGAGTAAAGAATACCAAGGGTCAATACCATGGTATTAGCCCACAATATTGAGCGAAGTAATGGTTATTTGATCCCGTCCAAGAATATCACATGCCCTAAGTGTTGTTTTGGTACGAGGTATTGAGGAAGGCCAAAACTATATAAGGAGGAGAAGATTAAAGGGCCAGGTGTGAAAGTGAAAGGGTTTCTCAGGAATACTTCTATCTGAAGTATATTTTGTGTTGCAGGGGCTATGATTGTGATATGATCTGAAATATTTTGTGTACCGTGAATTCAATGTTGGATCAGGATCATGAGACCTAAAATGACTTATCATTGAATGATCTGATATTGGTTGGGCTAGATCGGATTACTTACACATGTTTTATTCTTGAAATGTCATGATCTAGGTATGTCCGAAGTCTGGAATAACAATGAAGTTGTGACTTAATATTTGCAGATCTATACGTGGTTTGCCTCGGTAAAGGTGCATATACACGTAGGTTCGACTCTTCCAAGTAGTGTATGCAAATAAAATCCTATTCTTCATAAATGAATTATCTATCTTATCAGTGTTGTTATTTTACTGTTGTCTATCAATGAGGTCTTTTTAGACATAAATGTAAAACTGAATGCATAAGGAGTTTTGTCTGATTGATTGGTTGTTTAAGTGAGAAGGGTTATCTCTACTACTGACTAACTAGATCACTTTAAATTGACAGTAGATGTTTAGAATATTGTTGGTTGGTACAGACTTTATTCAGAAGTTTTATGTTTTAGTAGTTTTAAAGGTATACATAGGTTTGGCTAAAGGAAGTAGCGTATACACGCAGGTTGGGTTTATTAAAGTAGCATATACATTCTGATGTATGATTTTTGAGGTTACAGCTGGTTTTAAATGATGATGCAGGTTTCTGGGTTCAGCAGAGTATTCTGGTGACAATGATCTGAATGTTTAGATTAACTGAATATTGGTTGATGTATTTTGAGTTTCAAAGTTCTGATGGGTCCACTATGAAAATTTGATAAAATGAGGCCTTCATATTGTGTTGTTGTGTACGAGGATCATCCAGTCTGAAAATTAATGAAACGTGGTCCCTAGAAGAAGAGAGAAGTCCGTAGCCTTCTATAGGTAGGCACCTACTTACTAGTAAACACATCATCTAGTACAAGAGCTAGGGGGTTGTAGCTCCCTTCCAATAGAAACTGGAAAATGAGAGAAGGTTGTAGCCTTCTGCAGGTGGGTGCCTGTGTACTGGTATGAGTCTGCACCAGTACAAATTGTAAACAGATTTTCTTTATATTAAAAAAATACAGAGACGACAACAGTAGGTGGTTTTCCTCTTGCGTTGGGTTTCCACCTTAAATCTTGGGGTTCTTGTGTGTTGATTATGTGTTATGGTTCATTATGTTATTACTGCACTTAGTTACTATATAATAAGTTCTTGATGCACTTATTAAAGGTCAACACATGATAAATTGACTAAATCATAAGTTCTCTAGGTACACGCTAGTTTCTCTAATCATAGTAGTGTGAACACGCAAGTTCACTTCATTGAAGTAGCGTATATAAATCTGTTTGGGAAATGAAAGATTATTGAATCGTAAATATTGATTCACCCCCCCCCTCTCAGTATTATTTCCAGCATTTTTATGTTGTGTTTCCATCGATTCCACTTCCTTAAGGTCACATAGGAGGTTGAATCCCATCATAGTAGCCTCTCGTCACATGTTTACCCCAGTTGGTTGGTTACTTGGGTAGATGTGGAAGAAGGGTGTTATATATTGGTATCATAGCATGGTTCATCTCTTGTACTAGATGGGAGTGTGTGATAGTCATGCATTCATGTCAGTTGCATGTGTGTTAATCATAATTGTGGTTTTTATGCTTGTTGCATATGCAAGGTGTCGGTCATGGTTGTAGTGATGTCACCATGTGAAAGAGGATGTTGTTTTTTCAAAGTGTGTCATCATGAGTGTATGATTATTTACATTTTTTTTATGTTCGTGTATTGTCAATGTACATTGGTATGGTTTTTTTTTCATGCATGAGGTCACAGTATGTGTAGTTGATATAATCATGCATCGATGACTGGACTCTAGCTAGACTGATGGTTACATGGTTATATGCTTATGTATTATATGTCCATATGTTGTTATGATTATGTTATACATGTACTATGCTGATTTGATGATCTTGCAGATGATATATCCTCCCCGAATTATGTTAAGGTGCATTGGTTTATTGTGATTTGGTTTAAGCTGACATAGTATGCCTTGTAGGAAAGAGATCAAAATGACTAGCAAGATGGTAGACTACAAACATTCTCCCTATGAGATAGATGAGAAGCGCGGTATTGGGCACTCTTTTGACTTAGCAAACATGTTGATAAGATTGAAGGAAGAGATAAGGAGTTGTAAGGGAGACAATAACAAAATAATACAAGAACAACAAAAACAAGCAAACATTAATGCAATAATCCTTCAGAGTTTGTCATAATTGCAGTGACAAGGGCCACTTTGGATCAGCGATGGACATGAGGAGAGAACTAATGAGGTATATGGTAGTAGGTCTCATGGTGGTCACCGGTCAGATAGAGATGACACAGTTAGATATGGCTGGTTGTTGGACACTTTGGATAAGAGAGGTGATGGACACAGGTATTATTCTATTTTTGGTTCTATTAGGCATCATGATCATCATCATGACCATCCTTACAAGAGGAGTGACAGGGGATACTTTCCAGATGAATTGAAGAAGCCAAAAGATGCAGAAGCTTGGATACTTGTGATGAATAAGTTCTTTGAATTGCATAATTACATAGATAACATGAAGTTCAGAGTAGCTATCTTCAACCTAAGAGGTAAAGCATACATCTGGTGGGAAGATGTGAAGTGGTTCAGAGACATCAGGACAAATGACTTGAATTGGCATGAGTTCAAGAGGCTTTTCAGGAAGAAGTACTTGTCAGAAAGGTACTATGACAATAAGGCCAAAGAATTATATGATCTAAAGATGGGATCAATGACATACGAATAGTACACAACTAAGTTTCTGGAGCTATTGAGGTATGTACCATATCTTACATATGGGAAGGATAAATTTTAGTGATTTTTCAGTGGTTTTCCATTAGGGTTTAGAGATAGGTTCGAGTATGATGAGCCTCAATCACTTGAGGAAGTTATTGGGAAATTGAAGCATTGTTATGAACATTCAAAGCGTAAGAATGAATCTCAAAAAGGATGGAAAGTGAATGATAAGGATAAAGTTAAGGATAAATGGAAACTGAAAAGAACAAGGCCTCAAAATGTAGAAGAGAAGGAAAATTTGGCACCATGAAAGAGGTTCAATGCAGCTAGATAGGGACATGGGTCACAGCAGCAACATAGAGGTTGGAGTGTTGGAAATGTGGTAAGGAACACCTTAAGAGAGATTTCCCAGAGAATCATGGTGGCAGACCTCAGATATATGTTGCACAGGAGGCGCAAACTATTGGGGATGTTGGTCGGAGCATTCCTTGTAGCTATGTAGCATTGGATAATAGACTAAGATACCATCAAGCATCTATCATTGAGATGGAAGGTAAGATTTGTGATCAAGTTGTTTATATTTTTTTCGAACCTAAATATAGTTATAGTTATGTTAGTCCTGACTTGGTGGATAAGTATGGTTTGAATAAATAATTGTATGTGGAATCTTGGTTAGTACAATTGGATACAGTTACAAAGAAGTGAGTTCATGATTTGGTAAGAGCTTGAGCATTTAATTTGAATGGTATGCCTACGACATCACATTTGAATGTATTACCATTGGGATCACACATTATGTTGTTGGGAATGGATTGGTTGTACCTTCATAGGACGAAGGTGGATTTTTATGACAAATCCATTGAGTGCTTAGACGACAATGGGGAACCAAGAGTCTTATAGGGAAAGAAGAAAGCCACATCTGTTATGATGGTGACAACTATTTAGGCAAAGCACAGTCACAGAAAAGGGCATGTTTTATTTGTCATGCATATCTCTAGTGATAAAGGTAAGGAAGTTGAGGATGTAGATGTTTTAAGCAAGTACCCAGTTCTAAAGCAGTTCAGGATGTGTTTCCCAGAGAGATTTCAGATTTCCACCTCACAGGCAAGTAGAATTTTCTATTGAGTTAGTGCCAAAGGTAGCTCCAGCATCAAAAACACCTTACAGGATGAACACACCTGAGCTGGTAGAGTTGAAGTTGCAGTTGAAAGAAATGTTGAACAAGGGATACATTAGGCCAAGTGTATCACCTTGGGGCGCACAGGTATTTTTTGTAAAGAAGAAAGATGGTACTCACATATTGTGCATTGACTACAAGAAGTTGAACAAAGTGACCATCAAGTACAGGTATCCATTGCCAAGGATTGATGACTTATTCAATTGGTTGAATGGAGTAGTAGTGTTCTTGAAGATTGATCTGAGATCCAAATATCATTAGGTACGCATTAAAGAGGAAGACATTGACAAGATATCTTTTCGGACTAGGTATGGGCATTATGATTTTGTTGTAGTTCCATTCAGGTTGACTAATGCTCCAACTACATTTATGTGCTTGATGAATAGTGTGTTTTGTTCGTATTTGGATAAGTTTGTTATTGTGTTCATTGATGACATACTATTATATTCTAAAATTGAGAAAGAACATGCCGAGCATTTAGCAATAGCGTTGAGGTTGTTGAGAGAGCCTCAATTGTATGCTAAGCTCAAGAAGTGTAGTTTCTTTCAGACAAAGGTACATTATTTGGGATATGTTGTTTCTAAGGAGGGCATAGCAATAGATCTAGAGAAGATAAGAGTTATCATGGAGTGGGCAACCCCCAAGAATGTGGATGAGGTGATATCTTTCATGGTGTTTGCAGGCTATTATAGGAAGTTCATCAAGAACCTCTCACATATTTCTTATCCTATTACATCATTGCAAAGGAAAGGTAAGAAGTTTGAATGGACAAAGGAGTGTGAGGTTAGTTTTGAGTAGCTTAAGTAGTTGTTAACACATGCACCAGTGTTAAAGATTACAGATCCAGACAAATAATTTGTAGTATGTATAGATGCTTGCAAGAGAGGACTTGGTGGATTCCTTATGTAGGATGGACAGGTGGTTTTCTATGAGTCAAAAAAATTGAATGAGCATGATCATAACTTCCCAATGCATGATCTTGAGTTGGCAATGATCACACATGCATTGAAGATGTGGAGGCACTATATTCTGGGCAGGAGGTTTGTATTGATGAGTGATCACAATGGGTTGAGATACTTGTTTGACCAGCCGAATTTGAATGCTAGTCAAGCTAGATGGTTGGACATTGATTCCTCTTGCTAATATGTACTTTGGGCTCCTGTATTAAGGTATGATCCATGAGATAAAACCTCTCAATGGACCCTGCCCAATTTTGGCCCTCTTAGAACTATCCCTTCACATCGCCCCACCTCACACCTAGAGGTATAGCTACATGTGCTCCCTCTGTCGACTTGGCTCAAAATTCCCCCTACTGGAGGTCTCTGCATGAGCGGATGCATCCACTCGGTCTCCTCTTTGCTTCTCCAATTATGGCTGATCCACAATTTCCTGAAGCTTCCTTCTGAGGCTTCTTTTGGGGTTGCATGTTGAGAGGTAATTCACTCTCCCTCTCAACCACCAAGTCTCTAACATTTGCCTTTCTCCTCAAGGATTTGCATGCATCTTGTACATCAAGAGTATGCAGGTTCTTGACCCATGCACTGATCTGTTTCACTTGTCCCATGTCAATGTGTCTAAGGAAAACATTTCCCTTACTAAAAATCACATCATATCCATGGTCTTCCAATATGGCGACTAAAATAGGATTATTCTTTAGTCCTGGAACATGCATCACATCTGTGATCTTGAGAGGGGAGCCAGACTCCCTCTGAATGGTAACTGTACTGATCGTGGTATCTCTATACCTCCCATCATCTCCAAACTCTATGCTCTTCCTGAGGTCTTTCTCCTCAAAATCACTAAAGAGATCTTTGTTCCCCGGCATATGGAATGAGGCACCGCTATCAAGATACCACATGCCTCCCACTATAGTGTTGGAAATGCATGTAATGAGAGTGAAATCAAGTTCAAATTTTGAAGCTAGATCTTCACCTCTTACAACTACTGCAGGCTCCTTCTTGCTTGCTCTCTTCTATGGGCAATTCGTGGCATAATTCTCATGCTTGTGACAGTGAAAAGACTTGAATTTAGACAATTCCATCTTCTTGTCACATGCCTCACCTTGGGACTTATTTCCCTTGGCCTTGTTTTCCTTACTTGCTAAGGCAAAGTCCTCTTCCACTTCTTTGGAAGAGGTCCCATCTCTAGTGTTCCATCAAAACTCCCCTTGTACCAAATCCAACCACATTCATTCCCAATCTAGCAGCTTCTCCTGACCCTTAACAAAGTCCTAATAACTATGCCAATTGTTGGGAAGTACTAGAAGAGCTAGGCTCTCCATATCATCCTCGACAATAGTGATTCCAACACTTCCAAGGTCATCTCGACAATGAGTGAACTTGGTCAAGTAATTTGGAATTGAGTCATCTGCCTCCATCTTGATTTTTCGAAGTTTATCTTTCAATGCCAACTTCCTATGGTCACTTTTGTTCTAGAAAAGCTATTTCAATGCTTTCCACATAGCATACGGGGTCTCCTTCCCATGAATACTTGAGATAATGCGGTCTCGAACTCCCTCAAGGATTATTTGCCTCGCCCTTCCCACACACTTCTTCCATTCGTTTGGATCTTTTTCATTTGATGTTGGTGGCTTAGGAATGTCCTGATCAATGAATTCCTTCAAGCCATTATCCTCCAACACAACCTCCATCTTATCCTTTCAGGATATGTAATTCAAGTTTCCATCCAAGGCATACTCAAGCCGCAAACCATAGAGAGTCATCTACCGATCCTGAAGTATGTAATGCAAATTCGATTTCACCTGTAACCCTGAACTCAAAAAAATTGAAATCTCCCCCAGTATATTGAATTCATCTCCAATACCATGAAAAAAATTCTTACAAATCTAGCTTTGATACCATGTTCAATTTCCTATAGATCCACAAGCTCATGTAATGTACTAAAGCACAGGACAGGAATCTACTTCTACTTTCAACCAATGGAAGCCAATAGATCGTTGAAAACAATATGAAAAAGAAGAAGATAAATCAGTGGCATATAAAACAGTAAGTTTTCTTGGGGAAAGCCACTGCTCAAAACCCCACCTATATGTATTGCATTAAATCAAAAATATGAGTGAATATACAAAGCTTATTCTCACTAGAACAATTCCACAAAAGTATGCTCAACTCTCTACCTCATAGCTCGCTATTAGCCAACACTTAGCCAATCTCCACTACTTGCCAAGCCCCTATTTCCTTGCACAATTCCTAGGATGAATAGCCTGTATTTAAAGGGAATACATGCTTCCAAAACTATGCAATCCTAATTAGGTCCTTTCCTTGATTGCATGCATGATATTTACAACTTAGTAAATCATACAATTGATAATATAGTGTCCCTGCACTCTAGTCTCAACTGGGTCTTTCTCAAAACTGAGGTGCATGAGTTTCCGATGAGTGAATATTTAGTTATCTATAGTATCACTTGTGGATGCACCAGTGCATTAACTGACTGTTAATCCTCTACTAGTTCCACAAATAGTTATAACTAGTTTAGCTAGCCATAACTCAGTAAACTGAATTAATCTAGTTACAACTCAAATAAACTCATCCTGGACCCCTAAAACATAGGGAGAACATATACATGACTACAAAAAGACTTCCAACTTGAAATTCCTAAGCTGATTAATATAATTAAACTTAATTAAATATTTACAAGTTGTTATGAGAAAAAAATTACAATTTTAATTCACAATTTAATCTAAGGACAATTAAACTAGAATTTATGGATTCTATTTTTAACATTTCTTGTTGTTATTCTCAACAAGCTATGAATTCCTATGGGACAGATCTATAGGATGGGATCTTGCAAGTAGGTCAGTAGGATGTCAGGTATATGGATATTGTTCACACATTGCAGCAGAGTACAGGTACATGTACAGGTACAGGTAGTGGCACATGTATGGGTAGTGGTACAGGTACAGGTATAGGTGCAGGTGCACAGGTGTGGACTATTTTCTTACAGTGGATGAATTGGTCAGGTTTAGAGACAGAATATATGTGTCAGATAGCTGTGAACTCAAGAAGGTAATCTTGAAGGATTTTCATGTAAAACCATAATCAAGTCACCCAGGTTATCAGAAGACATTGACTGCAGTGAAGAAATTTTATTATTGGTTGAATCTGAAGAATGATGTAGTAGAGTTTGTGGCTAGGCGTTTTGATTATCAATGGGTGAAGGTAGAGTGTAAGTATCCAAGTGGACTTCTATAGTCAATTTTGGTTCTAGAATGGAAATGATAGGTCATTTCCATGGATTTTAGCATAGGATTGATGAGGAGAGTGAGACAGCACGATTCCATCATGCTTTTCGTGGACAGGTTGACAAAGGTTGTGCACTTCATTCCAATGAAGTCTACATTCTCAGTTAGTGATGTAGCACATGTATTCATTTGAGATGTGGTCAGTTTGCATGGAGTTCCAAAGACTATTGTGTCAGACAGGGATGCTATGTTCACTTCCAAGTTTTGGAAAGAGATATTTGCAGGTTTGGGTACAGAGTTGACCTTAACACAACTTATCATCTATAGATAGATGGACATGCTAAGAAGGTCAAAAAGATATTGGAGTACATGTTGAGGATGTACGTGATGCATCAATAATGAAAGTGGGAAGAGTATCTTCCAATGGTAGATTTTTCTTACAATAATGGGTACTAGGAATCGTTGAAGATGACTCTGTTTGAGGCATTATATGGGCAGAGTTGCAATACTCCCATCAATTTGAGTGATCCGGTGAACAGGGTGTTGATTGGACCAGACATGTTTTTTGAAATGGAATATGAAATGCAAGTAATCAAGAAGAATTTGAAAGTAGCACAGGATAGGCAGAAGAGTTATGAAGATTGAAACACGTTGTTTAAGGAGTTCCAGGTTGGGGAACATGTGTACTTATGCATCAAACTGAAGAAGAATTCATTGCAGATTATATCATGTGTGAAGATGGCACCCTGGTTTTGTGGACTTTTCAGGATCATTAAGAGGATTGAGCCAATAGCCTATTAACTTACACTACCTTTGGCAGTGAAAGTCCATGATTTTTTCCATGTGTCATTTCTTAAGAAGTATGTTAAAAATGTTGATCATGTGATTAACTAGTTTGTATTGTAGGTAGAATCAGATCGATAATTCCAGTCAGAGCCTCGGTGTATATTGTAGAAAAATGTGCTCATTCTTTGGAATCAAGCAATAAAGAAGGTTAAAGTGCAATGAAATCAGTTTAGATCTGATGAAGCTACATGGGAGATGGTAGATCAGATGTGGGTTATGTATCCTTCATTGTTCATCGGTTAAGGCAAAGAAGTTTTGGTATGATGTTTTGATATATGTACATATGTGTATGGATGTAAATACTGCCATGTGCTATCTTATAAAGGTCCAATAAGCGGTATGGGTGTCATGTCATTATAGTTGTTATGTTGTTTTGTTGTCATGTTGGTTTGCTTTTGGTCAGGGTGATCATTTTAAATATTGCATTGAGCTATTTTATAAATCTCCATGAGAAGTATTCTTTCTTTTCAGTGGTTTTGTTGAGGTTTAGGTGTGGTTGAAAACTGAGGACAGTTTCCCCCAAAGAGGAGGGTTTTGTAACAAACCTAATGAAAATTCCATGTAATAAAAGTTAATAAAGGCAAAATAATAACCATAGTTGATGGGACACTTATTCCAAGTTGAATGTTGGGCAAAACATCCTAGTGTGGGTTCATTGATTTATTATGGCTAATGAAATTGGCAAAGGAAATGCCCAAGGCTTTGGAAAGGAAAAATGGCATTTTTGGCACATTTATTTATGAAAATAATGGAAAATAGGATAAAATGAAGGTGAAATGCCACAGGTTGCATGTGCGGAGGAAAATGAAGAAAATAGAGGCGTAATTGATAAAAAGGCTTCTAAGGATCAGTTTGTAACCTTTTGTTAGTTTAGTTTTGGAGCTCTCTCATTATTCTCTCTCTCTCTCTCTCTCTCTCTCTCTCTCTCTCTCTCTCTCTTTGGACACTTAGAGTTTTCTTGGAGCACTTTGGCATTGGATCAAGAAAGGCAGCGAAGGCAAGAGGAAGGAAGGAGAAAGAAAGGAAGAGCAGGATCAAGCAGCTATAGCAGGATTCTTTGCAAGTATCAATTTGCATGTGTGTTTTTCCTACTATATTTGGAATGCATGGTGTTGCATGTGAGTAGTTTGTTGTTATGGCATGGGTTTTTCCAGGTGTGGCAGTGTTTTCAGCCTAGCCTTGTCATTTCCAGATAGCCATGGTGTGATGGGGTTCTCATGTTTTTGTTGGGTTGGATTGTCAGATAGATTTGAAAAGGAGTGAGGTGGAACTTTGAATGATAAAACATATGACCTAGTAACCCCTGAACCAGACTATGGGTTGCGGTAAATCCAGATTTTGTGTTGCCTTGGTGGGCCTTGGAATCCTTGACTGATGAATGGTGGGATATATGGTAAAGCCAAGATATGGGTGATCTCCATCAGCCCTAGTAATTTGGGGATGGGATATGTGATAAATCTTGGAGAGTGAGTCTCGTTTTAGGGCCTAGTGATATGGTGTGGATTGCGGTAAAGCCTGAGAGACTAGTGTCTTGGTTTAGGGCCTAGTGATTTGGTGTGGATTGCGGTAAATCTTGAGAGACTAGAAGACAAGAAAATTCCTCACGGTGTAAATGGAGAAACACAGTGGCATCCATGCTTGTTTTGGCCTAGTGATATGGTGGATATCATTGGAAATCCTATTATTACATGTTCATTATGTTGGCCTAGTGATCTGGGATGGATTACGGTAAAGTCAGATTTCTATTGACAAGGGTGAGGTGGTTTAGCCTCGAGATGCCTTGGTTGGTTCTTTTGGTTTGAGTCCTACATCCATGCTTGGAATATGGCACGGGGGTGAATGGTTGAACAGAGATTTGGCTCGGCCATTCTATTGTCAAGTGGAACCTGGTAGTCCCATCCCAGGTTGGATTTTGCATCCATTAATAAGAGGTTCTCTCCTTGATATCTTATGCATAAATGTATTGGTTTATATGTGTATTTTACGACTGATGTATCCTTAATGTTTATGTTGTTATTATGTTCGTTATAGGCATGTATTAGGACAGTGATGATGCATGGATTTCCTCATGTTTTTATTTGGAAATGAATGAACAATGTATCTATGACCTAATAGATGATAATGCAGCTAATGATATAAGGGAACAATGCTTCTTGCGATTCTCAAATAAGTATGAGATACCTATGCTTAA
Organism: Pinus taeda; assembly: GCA_000404065.3. Lineage (NCBI taxonomy): Eukaryota > Viridiplantae > Streptophyta > Pinopsida > Pinales > Pinaceae > Pinus > Pinus taeda. Next base: position 505 of record APFE030138415.1, on the reverse strand, counting down.
ATATATTATTTACAACTATAGATTACATATTTGTGATATGTTTTATGAAACGCTTGTCATGGCTAGTAGGGGTCTAGTTAATCCCTTGTTCAAATAATTTCATTTGTATCATCATTACATTGTTATATTTTTGTTTAGAAGGTGTCATTTAATTTTGGGCAGTGACCTCGGCTCTGGGACTGAAAAATTGGCGCAAACCTTGGTGGCGTTGGCACATCATTAAGAAAAATAGTCCCTGGATGTTGGCATGCCATGTTGTGGGAGCGTCTAGAGCCCTCTAGATGTTGACATGCCCATAGCATGGGAGAGTTCAAGATTTAATTTGTATAAAATCTCAGTGGGACCCAAGGGTTGGTTGTCGGAAAAGTTGGGATGGTTCCTGGGAGTACTCATGTTGATGTGGAAGCTCTGTATGTTGTGTTTCTATCGATTCCACTTCCTTAAGGTCACATAGGAGGTTGAATCCCATCATAGTAGCATCTCGTCACATGTTTACCCCGGTTGG